>VWZO01012145.1:3328-21726 GCA_013396975.1 Bucco capensis
ATTTTGGTCCCATTCTCTTGGCTTGGGGGACTGGCTTCCCTCAGTACAGGTGTTACTTTTATTAAAGACTGAGACAAAGAAGGCACTCAGCACCTCAGCCTTATCCTTGTCTTTTGTTACTAATTTTCCTTCTGGGTCTAGCAGGGGATGTAGTCTTTCTTTGTTCTTTCTTTTGTTGTTAATGTATTTATAAAAGCTTTTCTTGCAATCTTTTACTTTTGAAGCCAGATTAATTTCTAGTTGGGCCTTGGACCTTCTAATCATCTCTCTACATAATCTAACAATTTCCTTATACTCACTATGAGTGGTCTGCCCCCTTTTCTAGAGGCCATAAACTCTCTTTTTTTCCCTGATCTTCAGCAATATTTCCCTATTCAGCCAGGTTGGTCTTCTGTGCTGCGGGCTTTTCTTAAGTCAGATAGGGATAAATAAGAAGACTTCATACCCAGACACTCTCACAGAAAAAAAAAAAAAAAATCACTATCACAGTGTTTTTGTACTCTCATACCTGTTTTTAGGAAATCAGACTATAAACTTCAAAATCTGCAGCTGTGTTTTGCAGCATTCACTTTTGTATACATGTATTAGTCCACCTACCTGCCTGAGCACAGCAAGAGAGTCTGCAGGCGAAGGGCTTGTAGCACAACTGTGGAAAGGTAAATGTGGGTTTACGAAGAGATTCCTCCCCTGTCCTCCTCAGAAAACTTAAGTCAATGACATCTAATTGCAGCACGTAAGGTCCACAACATGGAATAAATTCTAGACAGTGCTGGTGACAGCTTCCCAATTAAAATTTGACATATCTTGTAAAATTACCATTTACTTTAGTAAGCATGTATGTAAAATAAAATTAAAAAAAACCCAAAAATAGCATCACCTGTCCCCAAGACTCAAAACCGCTACAAAAAATTTAAGTCCTTACGGGTATTTAATATCCAGTTCAGGAAAAGCCAAAAATGTATGGAAATAAAATAACTAATAGGAAAGCAAAGTGAGTGGGAAAGAGAAGGAAAAATATCTTTTATTTCCAGCCTTACAGCACTAAGAAGCACAGCCTTGCAGTAAGCTGCTGTCCTGGAGTGATTAAAATTTAAGAGTGTACGTCATGTTCCCTTTTTGAACTTTTGAGTTTGGACATGGACTCTGTTTCTTTAAGGACTCAGTAGTTGAACTCTTCCCCCCGCCCCCGAAAGAATTTGCCGGGAGGAGCTGAGAAACTGATAAGGAAGAAAAACGAAACCCCGCGCATCATCGCGGCGTCTCTGCACGGGGGGGGTCGAGGGNCCTCCACCTAAACCCAAACCTTCTCGTGCTGTTTCATTCAGGGTCATGCTAAAGTAAGTCTTCTGGATCAGTGATATATCTACTCTAACAGCATAAGGAATCAGGTACTTGCATTTTCAGATGAATACACTGCAGCAAATTTCAAGGTGGGGCTACAGATTTTTTGAAGCAGCTGAAGCTTATTCTTGGCTCATGAGCTCTGAAACATGATGCATAATACATGAAATAAATACATTGGTTATAAAGAGCAGCTGATAGTGTGAAGTCTTTTTTCTTTTTAAGACCAACATCTCATATTAGAGCGCATCTGAAGTTGGGTTCAGAAGTAGTACTTAAAGCAAGTGTATATGCCCTGTGAGGACACTCCTATAGCTTGAATCCAGTCTGAGGTCCCAGATGGACTGGGACTGAGGTTTTGACAGGCTTCTTGATATTAGTAACATCTCCAGGATCCTCTGATGGTCAAAGTTTAGCAGCTGTGTCCCAGTAATTCCTGATATTAGGAATAATTACATCTCCTTCCTTTCCTTGAAACTGTAGAACTCGTTTCCTTCACACACAGATTAGAAAATGGCTTATAGAGCTGCACAAATCCTGTTCTAAATATTGTCAGTCACATCAGTTTTCCAAGTGCAAGCATATGCAAGCTTATATTTTCTGTATATTATGTTTTTTGCACCAGTCTAACGGGTACAGAGTACTCTATATACTCACTTCTTGCTATGAATACTCACTGTTTATTAAATACAGTGTTGAGTTTATTTTTCTCTCTTGAATTTGCAATTGCCTGCATTTTACTTCATTACCTAGTGGAAAGTCCAAAAATGCTGACATTAACTGGTTATTTTTATCAGTATGCCGTCTGCTCAACTAGTAATGCACAAGGAGCAATATCCTTTCCTCTTCTCTTGTTATTCTAGGCCATGATGAATTGGAGCACCTCAGGAAGGAAAAAGACGTCTCCATTTAAATCCTCAATTCCAGTCCTCACCTAGATATGGAACTCAGTAAGAGGGATGGATTAAGGCACTCAGCTCCCATGCCAAATCTGTGAAAGCTTTTCTTTGAACTTCTCCATTATCTGAACAGCTCTGTTAACCAAATCTATTATCCTTCCCCCTTAGTTTTCAAGTTGGGAAAGGAAACGCAACTTATTTAATAACCCACAGACTGATGATTAACATTTTACATGTCCCTGCTGGCAAGTAAAAGAACTGCTTTGTGGACAGTGAAAATGCTGGAGAGAAGGAATCAGGAATCAACTTATGTTATTAAGTTGTACTGCTTCATTAATCACAATCTTTTTTTATTGCATTGCTCAAAGCCAAATCCATTCCACTTATTGGGAATGGGCTAGATCAAACCCAAGTGCTCTTAATGCACCTTTGACATCTGGCCTAGCAGCTGGCCATCTGCTTATATTACTCCTAAGAACTGTCAGGAGCCACACTTAACTGTGACTGTTCTAGCCCTTCTGATTTAAGCTACTGTAGAGGGCAATGAATTACCTTAAAGGACCTCCTCTGGAAAGCCCTAAGTTTTATGCTGGACCCCTGCCAGCCTCACTACTTCACGGGTATGAACAATCAGACAATTGAACTGATTTGACTTTGCTACTCCTGGAGTTTCATTGCGTTTAACCTTGGGATGTAATGATGGTAATGCCATGTTAAGTGTCTTTCCTACCAGGAGGAGTAGGGTTTGTCGGCTCAAACAAGGCACCCATTCTTGTTAGCTGAAAACTGCACTGATTTGCAGTGAAAGAGGAAATAGACGGAGCATGAATAATACCACTTTGAATGCAGCTTATTTTCTTCCCAGGCTTTTGAAGGTGGGAATCACCCAGATGTATTTACTTCTTCTTTAATTGTAAGGTCATTACTAAACAAGGCTGGTCTTAGGTTGGTTGTGGTTGGTTACCCCCTCCGAGTAGACCTTTAACATCTACTGAAGAGTTAATAACAGCAACTTAAAAACTTTGTACCCTCCAGTCTCCAGGTAGAACAATGATGGCTTGGTTTGATTATGGATGGTATTAAATATGGACTCAATTGTTCCCTTCTGATGTTGATTAGCAACAGAAGGTAAAGAAATCAGAGCCAGTCACTGAAACTTCCCACACTAGGGAGGACATTTTACAGATTCCTCAGCTTTCCAGACGGTATGTTACCTACTTTCTTTCCTATCTCTTGTCCTCTTGTTCTTACTCTCTGACTTGAAATGACGCTGGGAGATGCGATGAAGAAAAAACATAACAGCAATTTAACAGTCTTTATGATAACTTATCCCTTCTCAGACTGAAGGCTTTTGACAGAGGCATCAACTTTCTCCACAGATGTTGTAGTCAGAAGCAGCCATTGTGCTCATCTGTTCTGATGCACAGGAACCACAGACTCCTGTTCAACGTTGCCCAGGTTACTGAGCTGGAACTAGTGTGGAACAGGCTGGTCCAAACCCTGTGGTCCATCTTTGCCCATTGAGAGAGCAGACAATGCTTGGGAACACCTGTGAGGCTTGAATCTTAACAGTGGGAGGGAGAGAGATGATGCTCTCTTTGTGAGCTGGTAAGTTCAGGAGCTAAGCAGCTCTGCTAGCACAATGACATCAGTCTACAGGAAGGGCCAGAGGGATGATCTGGGGAACTACAGGCTTGTCAGTCTGATGTTGGTACCAGGGATGGTTATGGAGCAGATCATCTTGGATGTGATGACACAGCATGTGCAGGAAAAGCAGGGGATCAAACTCATCCAGCATGGGTTTATAAAAGGCAGGTCCTGCTTGACTAACCTGATCTCCTTTTATGACAAGGTGACCTGCTGGATGGATGAGGGAAAGGCTGTGGCTTGTAGTCTACCTAGACTTAAGTAAAACCTTTGACAACATCTCCCACAGTATTCAACTGGAGAAGTGGCTGCACATGGCTTGGGTGAGAATACTCTCTGATTGGTTTTAAACTGGCTGTTGGCGGCCCTACCTGGTTAAGTGGGGAGGTCCCAGAGGACTAGATGACAAGTGGTATTTATTCCTCAGGGCTCAGTATTGAGACCGGTCCTATTCAATATCTTTATTGATGATCTGGATGAGGGGATTCAGTACATTCAGTAAATTCAGTAAATTTGCAGTTAACAACAAGTTGGGTGGAACTGTTGATCCACTTGAGAGTAGGAAGGCAGTACAGAGAGATCTGGACAGACTTGATCAATGGCCTGAGGTCAAAGGGATGAGGTTCAACAAGGTCAAATGCTGATTCCTGCACTTTGGCCACAACAGTCCCATGCAACAATACAGGCTTGGGGCAGAGTGGCTGGAAAGCTCTTCAGTAGAAAAGCACCTGGGGGTGTATGTCAACAGGCAGCTGAACGTGATCCAGCAGTGTGCCCAGGTGGCTAAGAAAGCCAACAGCATCCTGAGTTATATCAGAAACAGTGTGGCAAGTAGGACGAGGGAGGTGATTGTCCCCCTGTACTTGGCATTGGTGAGGCCACACCTTGAGTACTCTGTTCAGTTTTGGGCCTCTTACTACAAGAATCATAGAATCATAGAATGTTTTGG
Organism: Bucco capensis; assembly: GCA_013396975.1. Classification (NCBI taxonomy): domain Eukaryota; kingdom Metazoa; phylum Chordata; class Aves; order Piciformes; family Bucconidae; genus Bucco; species Bucco capensis. The sequence continues at coordinate 8,165 of VWZO01012145.1, forward strand.
GTTGGAAGGGACCTCTGGAGGTCATCTAGTCCAACCCCCCCTGCAGTGGGCAGGGACATCCCCAACTACATCAGGCTGCTCAGAGCCCTGTCAACCCTCACCTTGAATGCCTCCAGGGATGGGGCCCCAACCACCTCCCTGGGCAACCCGTTCCAGTGTTCCACCACCCTCGTGGTGACGAACTTCTTTCTAATATCCAGTTTAAATCTACTCATCTCCAATTTAAAACCATTGCCCCTTATCCTTTCATTACAGGCCTTTGCAAACAGGCCCTAAGTTCCTTTTAGGTACTGAAAGTTCATTAAGAAGGGCATTAAGTTGCTGGAAGTGTGTCCAAAGAAAGGCAACAAAGTTGGTGAAGGGTCTAGAGTACAAGTGTTATGATGAATGACTGAGGCAAATGGAGGCCTTTAGTCTAAGGAAGAGAAGGCTCAGTGAGGACCTTCTCACTCTCTACAACTACCTGAAAGGAGGTGGTAGTAAGGTTAGCTTCTTCTCCGAGGTAACATGTGATAGGACAAGAGCAGAGGCTTCAAGTTGTCCTAGGGAAGGTTCACATTGGATATTAGGAAGAATTTCTTCATCGAGAGGGTAATCAGGCATTGGAACAGGCTGCACAGGGACATACTATTTTCTTCTAAATTTAATAAAAAAATGCACCAGGTTTTATCATTTTCTATTACCTTTAAATGCAATATTCCTCACAGAAAAACTGTGCCCACAAGAGAATTTTATTTTTCACTGAAAGAACACAAGATCTAATCCTAATTGCATTTTTCCTTCCTCTGTTGACTGTATATGCCTTTGACAGCCTCAGCCACAAATGCCCTCTGACATTTTTTAGTGGATAACATCTCTCTTGGTTTGGTTCAATGATGTGTAAAAGGCACAGTACTTACGCTTCGCTACTGTTTGGAGAATGTGTTAACAACACACATTTTAGTAGAGCTGGATATACTTTAACATGCAGCATTGAAGGTTAGGATTGATAACTTTAAAGCCTGATTTGCAAACAGCCACAGCTTCTCTGCATGCTGTTTCACTGATATGACAGGATTGCAGGATTTTCCCGTAAGGGTGAAAATGCTGTTACAGTTCAGACTAAACTGAACAGAACAAATCACTCCGAGACACTGAAACAATAACTCACCTCAGAGAAAGGCAGAGTAGATTTCATTAGTAACCCAGATGGCAGCAAGAGAACAAGGTAGTCATTGCCAAGACAGTATGGCTTTATTTGATAACATCTGGAAACCCTGAAGAGGAATACAGTTCTTAAAAATGCCATGAAACATATAAGTAGACATATAGATGTCAAAACCTCTGCTTGCCTAAAATGACAAGAGTAGTCAATGATTAATGTCAGCATCCCTAAAACACAGTGTTTAAATTTAATTTTGTTCTCATTTTCCAATAGGCCTCTCAATTAGCTATGTAAAGGTATTATGATCTTGTTTGTGGATAGAAAATTGTTTCCTGAAGTAAGATTTTCCTGCATAGTTTTGACTAGTAAAATGTTCTACAATTTTGTGAAGTTGCATGATAGCTACAGTCAGATGGTTACGTAAGCGTATGTCTAGCTCTAAACTCATGGAGGTAGCATTGATTTCTTTGGAGAGAGGATAAGCTTAAAAAGCACACATAAGCTAATGACACTGAATCTCCAGAGACTCCTCAAAAGCAAGCATGTCCATCAACCTCCCCTTTGTTATAAGGCAGGGCGGGTCAAGATGAAAATTAATAATATGATGGTAAAGGACCTTTAGAGACAGAAATGAGAGAAAGTCCCTAAAATTTACTTCCCTTTTTAAATTACCCTCAAGTGCAAGCCATGGCAGTTCAGCATTCACAGCAAGCAAACACCTAGGCTGAGGAACAAAAGGGAGAAATCTGTTCCCCTCCATGTCTGCGGAGAGTGTCATCTGCTGGGATAAATGTCTAGTACAAAGCACTGTGCACAAAACTGTTTTGTAAACTGGAAAAAGAAAAATTAATTTCTTTTTCCCTTTGTGGTGAGAAGATGGGCATGTTGATTAGAGCAGCGTGACCTTTTAAAGAAAATGAAGATAGGATGAGCTGCCTTATCTCATGACCTCCCTGCCAGCTCTCTTACCTCCCATTTGATGCCACTATGCTCCTGAGTGCACTGGCTCCAAAAAAAAATTGAGGGGCCAACTAAAAGTTCAGTAAATGAAAAATCTTAATTCTAGTCCAACAGGAAAATTTCACTGGTAAGTCAGCAATACCAACATAAATTTGCTAAAACCACACAGTGTTTGGTCATCAGCTGTCACAAAGAAGAAAAGACATGCTAAAACTTGCCTGTGTCAGACACTGAGTCATTTAGAGCAGTGCTGCAAGGCTTATCAAATGCTACTGCAATTTTAGTGATGCTGGCTTTGTAACAGAATGCCTTTTTGAATGGCAAAATGCAATAAAATGGGGGGAATAGAGGATGCAATTTTTAAAGTTGTCTGATAAAGTCTTCTACTAATCTTAAGAAATTCTAAGCAAGTTTACCATTTGCTCGACATTGTTATTGGTTAATTAGTTGAAATGGAAGCATCTTACACACCAGCTTTATTAGGATTGGGCTGAATTTGCTGATCATAGAAGTAAGCTCTGCACTGTAGTTACCATTATGAGGATTATTTCTAAATTATTTCTAAATCACTGATGGTGCATAATAATTTCTATAAATGCAAAATTCCAGGCTTTCATATGAAGTACATATATTACATGCTAAAACTCTTTATGAACACCTGAACATCAACATATAGTCACATTGGAATTGCCATAGGGAGAGCTACAAGGAACCTGAGACCTTGAAGAGAAGATGCAGGTGACAGTCAAGCAAAGTACTCAAAAGCAACGTAAACAGGACCAATACACCTCTCTGGCTAACAGAATTGAGGCCTTACATATAGAACACCAAGATGAAAGATTTGCTCAGATTTTTGAAGCATCATAGCTATACACAGTTTTAATTCATGTCTATAGGGGGAGAGAGAATTTTTGTTAGCCTGTTCAATATAATTGGAATAAAACTCTTCTGAGATCATCATCCCCCCATCATGACTGAAGCTCTTGTCTTCTGTAAATTCCACTTCTCTCAGAACATTAGAGTTAGAATAAGACTCCTACGTAAATAGGAGGTTAAGCAAACATTTTCCAGGAGCAGAAGCATGGCCTGTAACACCAAAAATTACAGCTTCCTTCCATAATGAACAGACATTTCACACCTGTAGCAACACAAATCAATCTTTGTCCTCCCAAAACAAACTCCAAACCATTTTGCAAATGATCGTTTTAAAGGTTTCTCTTGGGGACTGGTGCAGGAAGTGAGGTGAACAGCAGAGGAGTAAGAAGGGAGAGAGGCAGAAAAACTGCTTAGGGAGATTTTTATTTATCTAGTACAAATACTGGACTATTTTTAGGATATTGATCACATTTTGTGAGACAGTTCCTGTTATGAAGACGTTCCTCAAGGTACAATATAAGTTATATTTGAGTACATCCTCTATACATTATAATCCAAAAGGCTGCATTTGCATCAGTTTGTAATTACGTGAATACCTGTAAGTATATCATCCTTCTGGGACCAACAGTTATTGTTATTTCATGTTTTGTCTAATCCATTTCAGCATTGTCTTTCTTGAAAGTGTATATTAATCCAGCTTTCTTTAAGAAGCTCTAATGTGCAAAATGCATACAATATGTCATACGTGGAGGAATAAATCTGTGGTGGGCCTGAGCCCTCTGCCATGTACACTGACACAACAGAGTAGTCAGTGACGCCTGTAAGACTTTCATGTAACACAGTTTCAAAATAATGTTCTACTTCTTCTCTCATAAAGTGTTGATTTGCAAGTCAGCACCTATGAAAGTCTGGTTTTGTCTTTCAGGAGAAGGGGACGTTTTATTGAAGCTATTTTCCTATCAGACTAGAAAAGATAAGGCAGTCTCAAAATACCAAAGACAACAAAACAGTTAGGAAAAATGAACTAGACAAAATGCATTGATATTGTTCTGAAAACACCTGCTTCTGATTTTCCAATGAAAAAAATACAAGTTAGTATAAAATGAGTACTTCTGACACTGTGACACTACATTTTTAAATAGTTACAGAATATTTGCATGGTTTTCTGTTTTACAACATGTAAATACAATAGTCCATTTATTCCATATGGCTAGTAAACCTTTCAGCTTCATTGTAACTGAAATGTAAATGTTTATATATGGTCTCCCTGTCACATTTTTCTGAGATTATTTCAGATGGATGTGAAAGCTCCAAATGAGTCTTAAGCATCTAGGACTTGAAAATCTAATCATGCTAAGCTGCTGTCATAGGGTGACTAAAATTGAAGAGAAAGAGACATCAAGGATCTTCTGTACGTCATATTCCCTTTGAAGAGAGACATTTCCTCTTTAAGAAGATGAGAGCTGAATCTCTTTTTCTTTCTGCCCCTTCCTTCGCCCACGAAAGAATTCGCCGGGAGGAACTGATAAGGAAAATGAAANCACTTACTGCGTCTCAGAACCCAAGACGCTTGCTTGCATTGTGATGCAAGAAACATTTAAACATGCAGCTGATTTTAAGTGTATGCATTAATTCTGCTGAAGCCAGTAATGCTATAAACATCTGCTACCATGTTTGCAAAATGAGGCTTTTAGATATTGTCCTATTAAACTTACTTCTGCTTCAAATTTACATTCCTAAAAATGAGAAGACATCTTTGAAAGGTACTATCTTCAGCTTCAACAGCTATCATTTTCTGTTCCATCCTTCTGTATTAATTATTAGTAGTCATACACAAAATTTAAAAATGCTTCATCTATTTATGATTTATTTTAAATACAGTATCTTCTTTTAAATAAGATAACCTCTTACATCACTGTACAGTTTGTCTTCATGCAAGATTTTTGCATTATTTTGATTTTCTACTATAAAATAAAAATAAAAATAAGCAGATAAATTAATAAATCTAACAATTTGCATATTCAAAAATTGCAGCTTTAATTTAAACTGAAAAAAATATTGACTTTTGGTGGATTGATGGAGCAACATGCTATGCTTAATTCAATAGTTTAAGAGGAAACTGAAAGGAAGTTATAGACTCATGATATTTAGGTTTTTGTTTTTACCTTTCTTTTTTTTGGCAATGAACACACTGTACCTTTACCTGACAGATGCAGTTAAATTAAAGGGATGTGGAAAAGAAGTCACACAATGGAATTTATTTTCTTATACAGATTTTTTTTAATTTTGCTTTAAAGAAAGAAACTTCAACAGTGATTGTCATTTACAGAAAACATTCAAAAATCATGTGTGCATTATTATGGAATGCTAACAGTATTGAACTAATAATTTACAGGACATAAAAAAAGACAAAAATCTATTACATTCTAAAGTAATATAGAACTTTTTCTTTTGCCAGGGATGCTGGTCCTATTAATTTCATGATAAAAATTAAAACCCTCAACAGTCACTTTCTAAATGAACCAGGCTGTATTTTTACTCACATACACATAAATTAGGTCAGTTATATTAAACAAAAGAGAAAGATCAGAAGAAAATTGCAGAAGTAAAAATTCTGGAAGAATTCTTGGCTCCATGGAAATCAATGAAGGGTTTTCTGTGGAGGGAGATTTTTTTATCCAGTATGTCAAGGTTCATTTGAGGTTTTGGTTTTTTGCATCTACAAACCAGTTAGGATACATCATAATTATCACACAATTAAGCTTCAGAAACCCAAAAATCACTGTTGACTCTATGAGGCATTTGATTTTAGAAAGGAATTTTTATTCGCTTTTGAGAGTGATTAATTTTGAGTGTTATTCATATTTTATTTGATTAGATTTTATCACACTTCTTGACAGGCAATGCAGCTCTTGTGTGTTACCAACTGCGGTAAGCATGCTTATCAAATAGAAAACAACACACTCCAAAAAATCAAATCAAATTGATTTACAACAATATAGCTACAGCCAACCACCAAATAGATGAGGGCTTGGAGATCTGGGTCTTAAGATCCCATTTCACTCTAACAGAATGAACTGGAAATAGGATAAAAACATTACATATTTGAAAGTGAGAAGCATAGGAAAAATCATTTTCTCTCATAATCCTAAAAGCAAGGAAGCATTTTCAGGGATATTTCAAAAATATTAGAAAGTTTCATTTAAATCTAAATATCTATTTTAATTAAGTTTTTCTTTTTTATAAATCGGTAATCACAAAATACTAAACTTTAAAGTCATATTGGGATGCCAGAAAAGCATCCAAATACTTTTTGTGTTATTTATGCTCCTGCCTGTGTTATTGTAGTTGTTGATAAACTGGACATAATTTCTTTTTCTATTATGATCTTTAAAATATGTGTTTGGTGAAGGTCAGTTATGGCTTCAGATTACTGCTAATGAGTGACCTGACTTCAATTTTGAATAAGAAATTTAAAGGCATACAAAAATATTTTGATCGTTGGAAAGAAATGTTTCTATTAATATAATTCAGGCCAGAAGGATTCATAAAAGACATATGCTGTAAGGAAACATTAATGGCTTGAGCAACCTTTTTTCAAATTATATTAGTCAAATGCAATCTGTGGTTATTAATACCATACTCACTGTACAGACTCACTGGGATCATGTTTCATAGACAATCCCATCTTTCCCACCCCCCATTACAAACAGAAGTATACACTAAACATCAACAGCTGGGTCAAAAGGTTTTGTCTATTACAATCAGTTTCCATAAAAACTGAAGAGTACATCACACTTACAGAAAGCAAGTATGTAATTTGCTCTTTGATGTTTTTCCCCCTTAAAAAAATCATTACAAAGTCTTATGCTTAAACAGAGACATAGAAAAAAATCAGTGTATTCACTGTCCCAAGTTATTTACAGCAAAAATTACAGAGACAGCATACATAGTATCAGACCTTCCACAAGCATATATTAAAAGTAATTAAATTTGAAAAAATATTTTATTTGTCTTCTACATTTCTACAATACATACTCAGGTTTCTTCTTGTTTTGTTTGTTTAGTTTTTAAGCAACTTTCTTTAGTGTTAATCAGATGAGGCAGAGAGTGCAGCTGTAAAATAAGGGATTTTGTTGGTATTCTGATTCCTATTTTATTTATGGAGTCCATTCATTACAACCACAGTAATTAGTATAAGATGGGAATTATCTCACAGCATTTAGCATAAATCTCAAAATACCCTGTGCATTTGATTTAGCTGGGTGTTGATAACAGCTTAGGATTCGGTTGTGCTTTATTTGTGGCCACAAATACAATCACAGAGCCGCTCCCTGTAGTTTACTAAAGGTCACATTGCAGTCATGCAAGATGCAACGACTATCACCGCTGGTTCACTTGCTATGCTACTCAGTGGCTTTTTAAGAATAAGTGCTTGAGTAAACCCCCATCTACTGCACGAGAATGTGTGTTCCACACTCTGAAGCGTTAAATGATTATTAGCATTTCTTACTAACAACAAAACAACTTTTTTTGCCTGATTCTGACATTGAAGTGACACATTAAAAAAACCATAAATGTAGTGCATCTGAATCTGAATCCCCAAAGTCTACAGCCTAATGTAGTTACTTTGACTTATTAAGCTGCGTGTCTAATCAAGACAAGTATAAGTGCCTTTTTTTTTTAATTTTTATACATATATATATAAAAAAGCTGGTTTTATCTGGAACAGTCTTCAAGATAAAGCCTGTTCTTTCCTGTTCTTTGTGGTTGACCATGTTGGTCTGCTTGTTTTTCAATGCAGTTGCGTTCTTGTTGCCCAAATAAGGGACCAATGTGATCACAATATTGAAAACTAGGAGACATTTTTTAAATTCTGTCCAGAGTTTTATATTGAACATACTTAACTGCTGCCAATGTATAACCACAAACAAGGGCCTCAGACTTTTCCTGAAGCATATACATTTTTCTCAACAGCAGTATCTTTGATCACAAATTCACATCTCCATCCAGTGAATCCACCAAATACGCAAAATGACTGTGATATCTACATTAGATGCAGTTTCTTTATGTTACTGTACAGAAGACCACATGCAAAGCAATTTCTGCAAGTATAGTTACAAAGAAACACTTATTTATTTATTGCTGCTATATCCAATGGTGTTTTCTTTCACTCTCTCTACATGCTGTGCTTGAACTGTGAGGATGATGAAATTATGTAAATGTAGTACCCATGCTACTGAACTCACTGTGAGCAGTGTCATCTTCACTGCCTGCAGTAACATCCATGAAATACCTCTCCTTTACCAGAGTGTTTTGTACATTGCCTTATTCTCCCAGTAGAAATGAAACACAAGGACCATTTGGAGGACACTGACACATTCATCATGTCACTGGACATTCAGACTGACATTTCCTGGAAGTATCTGATCTGTGAGCTGCCACTGTAGAAATTTTAGATCTCTTCACAGTGGCTTTTGTCTGTAGACTGCCTACACAAGTGTCTTCTGTAGTTAGGTGATCTGCTGCAAACCGCTTCCGGGATGGTAAATTACTGGAGTGTTTGGCTCATTGTCACACAACCTTGCTTGCAGGCACATTACATGCAGGGACAATACTGCTAAGTAAGCATATGGAGGCTGAGAGGAAGAAGAAGCATGCTTCCTGCCTCCTGAGTGGAACTTCCCTTGCAGGCTGCAGGTAAGTATCAGCTTTGAGAAAGGGAAAAGATGAATCATTTACCACTCCAGGCCTCATTCATTAAGAGTTAGGAATAAAAGGAAAAGGAGAGAGAAGCAAGGTCCCCTGGCCATTAGATTATTCTTTTTGATGGGCAGGTATCATGCTAACAAGAATTTCAGTCTCCTAGACATGGCTTCCAGAAATCCGAATGATTAAAATTCAAATCACAATGGGACAGCTGGCAAAGGACATGATTATGAAAACCCTGATTCATAGGGATGATGGGCTTTCCTTTCCACCTCTTGAAGTTGTCCACCCATCATCTATAGGTGTAGGGAATTTAGGTGTAGTCAAATCCCATAAATACTCACTGCCAGCACAGGAGCACTGATCATACTGAGAGCTGAGGAGAACCACTTGGTTGAAGACCTGCAATTAATGGTCAATGACTTGCACAATAATGCACTGCAATTTGTCTTTCTGTATGTGCTCTAGTACTAACAGACCTATAGAAAGCATGTGGGATAGCTAGGGATAAACAGAGGTGCATTTCAAAATTCTAGAAAATGGGAGTATTTTTCACTAGTGCAGTATGAAATGGGGTCATGTTTGCTTGAGGTGAGAAAAGCACTAATCATACTGCTGAGAAGCTATTATTTTGTGCATCCCAAAGAGAAAATGGTAGCTGTTAGCCACTTCTTTCTACTTGCTTTTTATAGTCATTTCTCCATGTGGTAGCTCAGCATAGCTGTTGCTGTCATTGCTGATCTACTGTCATTTATTCAACATCTTAAGCTTTATTCTTACATGCCTGCAGCAATTCTGAATATAAGCTCATATTAATGATACCTTAAATGTAGCTTAGAAATCTACACTTTCTTTTGTCAGTTGTCTAAATTCAGTAATTCCTATAAAGCTTGCTTGCATTTTGTTCCCAAAATGGCTCTAACATCACAAACCAATGGGTCAGTAGGGCTTCGATGAATGTAAAACAATGGTTGAAGTGAGTCCTGCATCAAGCTGAGGAAATGCTGACAGCGAATTCAGTTTAATACCAATGTTAATTCTAATTACTGGCTTGAAAGCCTTGTCTGGGTCGTGTTCATTTGGGCAGCTCAACCCATGCCCTTCACAGCCTCTAACAATTTCTTCCTTACTATCACTGTTAAACTTTTATAGCTATTATTAGTAATGAAACATCCCTGAGTATCATACAGTGCAACATCTGCATCAAGCAGTGATTGTCATTTACAAAGAGTGAAACTTAAAAAGGAAAGAAGAGGACTGGGTCTCTGACACACTGTTCCTAATGGATGTCAGAGACAGGAGTTTCTAGAGGGAAGGCAGAAAGTGCTGGGACAGGTTGGTAGGTGTAAATACACTATTTTTTGATTGCCAGGGAAAAGCAAACTGTTTTTTCTCAGGTTTCCAGTTTATATGTGCTTAGAGATAATGTATTTGGTAAAAAAAAAGATTCACATTTCACTTTGATCTTATTGACCAGCACTATATTCCTGGGACATCTGACAATGACTCTGAAAATTGGAACAAGTTTCTGGGCTGGATCTTGGATCTTCTGCTAACAGTACAATCAATGCAGAGTCAGAAGGAAGGAGGATGGGGAGAGCCTGAACATCTTTTAGATTTGCTTTCTAGCACAGCTTTAGAAGGGGTGAAAAATAAACAGGGAAAGGAGCTATCAGATGCATATCTCTAACTCTGCCGCCTGACCAATTTATGAGACTGCTGCAGCCTTGGAGCAGCTCCTGCAGCCTGGTGGTAGGAAGATCAGAGGCCAGCACACAAAAGGAGCTTTGTATTTTCTTTTTGTAGAAGTTGTTACATCAGAAATCCACAAAAACTATCTCAAGAGAAATGTACCACTGCACAAGCTGTCATGATGAAAATGAACAAAAAATATAATATAATAAAGCTCATCTCCATGAACAGGTCTGGCAGTTGCTCTACCGGGAGCACCACAACCTGGCACAGGCATTGAGACAACATTGGTGCCCAAGGCACAACAGGAGGAATAAACTGATCTCTGTGAAACAGAGCTGAAATGAACAACGCAAAGCATGGCGTAAAAGCATTAAAATGCAAGTATGAGAATAACATCAGACTTGAGCTCCACAAAGCTCAAAGAAGACCTCTTAACAGCAAGGACCTCAGACTTTATGAGGGATTGAGTGTGGTGCTGAGATGTCTCCGTTTTTAGTGGTGCTAGTTAGAGCTAAGGGAGCCTGATAACTTGTAGAATAAATTCCTAAATGCTGCCTATCACAAACCAACCACAAAATATACATTGCTTTTGGAAACAAGTTGGCTCAACTGAGTGGCTTCTATTTCCCTGTTTTTTTTTCCTAGCAATTACTAAAACAATCTTTCCATTAGAAGGAATGATGACTCTTGGAATTAACTCTTTATACAAAAAGCTGACAAGAGTGACATTTACACTATAATTAAGTCTCTGTGATAGTGTAATGAGTAGCCTGCGTCTGCTTCCTTAATGCCACGGATAATTTAGACCAATGGTTGAATTATCTGAAAGCAATGCTAGAAGATTCAATACATGATTTAAATATCTTTTTGTTAAAGATCCAAGACTGATTGTTAAAAAATATGTGTCCTTTGAAAAGCTTGTCACTTTAAAATCAGAAAACAATGAATTATTACAGAAAGCAGATACGAAAAATGCTAGTTTTAGACATAATTAATTGAAGGCCTTCAGATACTACTGTGGACTAATCAAAGCCAAGAAGAAATCAAGTGCAGCACTAATATTTTCTGAAATGCATTTTGTGAGTAGATTATAAAGTTATTTACTTGAATTCATGCTATATTATTATTTATAGTCTATGGATAACTTGAACATATGAAATCTAATACCAGGAATTTGAAATTTTAGGTATAAATGACTATGTATCAAAATCAACAACAAAAATCCAGCCTGTAGCATGTGATCACCATTTGTTGTTCTAAACTCAGTCAATGAAGGGCAAAAGAGGTATTAATTTACCTATGCGGCAAATCCCAAATCACAGAAAATTAAATAGAATTTTTCAGCCTTACTTACCACAAATAAATAATGTATGAGAATGAATTTTTATTTTCCAAATAAGTAACAAGGTTAGTTGCTCAAAATCTTTAAAAATAGTAACAAAAATAGAGCTATTTGTTGATAATAATGCTACTTGAAGATAAAAAATGGTTTGTCAATATTTATCATTTTTTAATACAGTTATTGACTATCATTGGCAATGAAGATTTTGTATACCAGCATCTTAATATTTTTAGTACAAAAGGCAAGTATCTATTTTTATTCCAGAACTGTATACTGCTACCTCTGTGATCTCTGACAAGTTATTTAACTTCTTTTCCTCCATTTCTGCATCTTTCAAAAGTGGCAGTAATTCTTATTGATTGAAAAGTCATGAGGTTGTAGTGATTTAAGAACAGTGCTTTAAGGATTAAAAGCCTGCAGATGATGATTAAATAATGTCTTTTTCACTTGTGATCTCCATTTGGTTATCTTGCCTAAGACATAAGTCTAAAACTTCAATAACTGATTAGCTTATTTGTAAGAACAAAGCATTTTCAGCATGTAATTTTGAAGGACTATTTATAAACATGACAAACCTTTTTATATATTATCACTGGTACAGTAATATTCTAATTTGTCACATATTCTATATTTCTGTGTGTTGGCTAAATACGTTACTTTTGAAATAAAGAACACAATTTTACAAGGGATCTCCAACAAAGTCTGTGTGTGTATGTCCTTGTGCTGGAAAAGACAAGGAAAACACGAATCCCCTGCACTTAAAACAAAGCACTTCTAGAGTTCAGTTTAACTTGAGTTTTTTTAAAAAAAGAAAATTCACACAAGCAATACATAAACATAGTTAAGTTTTTTGATGCTAGGAGTTGGAATTTGGGGTCCTTTTCATGGATTTGCCATGAAAAGGGGGCTGCAAAGGGATAAATCACCTCATCAGGAATTTCAGTCTTAGGGTTTAAATGGTATAAAGAAGTATCAAAAGCAATATTTTCCTATGTAATTGAAGACATTTTAATGTAATCAGTAGAAATCAGAAAATGTGCTCTGAATTTGGAGCAAAAAATATTTTAAATACTGCTTTCTCTAAGACAAAGTATTTAATGTTTGCAACAACATTCTCAGCACAACAAACTTTGCTGTGAATTTTTTTTCTTTTTTGTTTTGAAGCTGTAATGGATCTACAGAGAAACATTTATTTACTGAGAGCTTGTAACTGCTCTTATATCTGATCTGGCATTCCTAAAACAGAGCGAAAAAATTCTGACGTCTAGACTGGATTCTGTCATGAAACATGTAAGTATAACTTGGAAACCAGCTGCTGAAGGCTGAGGGTGAAACTCCACAAAGTATTTGGAATAACTTGCGAATTATATGATCATGCAGGAAAGTGATCAGAAGACCGAAATGAGAGCTGTGTGAGTCTTCTGGAACAGCTGGAGACATTATCACTGCAACAATGCAAGTTTCTGGACCCGCCCTGGGGCCCAGCTGTGTTCCTGTGGGCTCCCTGTGACACCACTGCTGCACAACCTGGTGGATGACAAATCCTTTGGCCTCCCTGCCAGCATGCTCCTTCTTGCCTTGCCCCAGATTGCACTGACTTCTACGTGACTTGAAATACAGCAACGTATCTGTTCGTGTCCTCACCTTCATCTAACTTCTTCTCTACTGCCTGCTTCCTCTTAATTCTTCTCTTCTCCTTCCATTGGTATCCCTAAGGGAGTCTTCTGTGAAAAAGCTCACTGAAACTGAATCCCTCTTCCATAGCTAAAAAGTCTATGTCTAGCGTCTGTGGCAGAACTCAAATACGTTAATTGCAACTGTTAATTAAACTTAATT
>VWZO01012149.1:0-10006 GCA_013396975.1 Bucco capensis
TGTTGCTGCTCTGGGGTTTGCCGCTGCTCGCTGCTCGCTGCTTGCAGGGGTTTGCCGCTGCTTGCTGCACGCTGCTGCAGAGTCCGTGTTGCTGTCCGGACACTGGTGGGATGTACAGCGGCTTCCGGCTCAGGACAACCCCGCCGGTGCCTCCGCCAGCTCTGCTCCTACCCACGCAGTTCAGCTGATGGGAAGGGCTACCACTCACCAAGTTTATAAATAAACACATTAACGGTTGGGGGGTGAAGGGGGAAAAGATGGATACCTCGGGCAATTTTTACATATACTATAACACTTACAAAGCAAATAAATGACCCAGTGAGTCAGATCTATTACTTGCTGAATCAAATGTACTATCCACTGAATCAGACACATCATCTCTTGAAACAGAAAGACAGTTTCTTAAACTAGAGACAGTACATTGCCTTATAACTCATACAACATGATGAGCTATACTAGATCTATGCTAGCTGAAGACAACATCTCAGGATACAAAGGCTGCACTGTGAGCCAGTAACCAAAAGAACAAATGTTATGCTTTAATAAACAAGCAAAGACCAAATAAAATCCAGAAGGAAGAAATCTATTGAACACCCAAAACTGTAGACAGAAGTGCTGTGAGCACCTTGACAAATTACACGAAGAACTTCCAGAATGATTTATGGTCTGGAAAAAGACCCTACTTTATTAATGAGTCACCAAGAAACCTAACATATTTTGCTTATCCAAAAGAACAAAAATGGCCTAAAACTTATCTAATGGGAGAGAACTGGACACAGTATTCCAGGTGGGGCCTAACCAGGGCAAATTAGAGGGGAGAATATCCTCTCTGGATCTGCTGGACACACTCCTCTTAATGCATCCTAGGATGCCATTGACCCTCTTGGCCACAAGGGCACATTGCTGCCTCATGGGCATCCTCCTATCCACCAGAACTACTAGATCTTTTTCCCCAGGGCTGTTCTCCAACAGATCAGTCCCTAGCCTGTACTGATACATGGGGTTTTTCTTTCTCAGATGCAGTACTTTACACTTATCCTTGTTAAATTGCATTAAGTTTCTCCCTGCCCATCTCTCTAGCCTGTCCAGGTCACACTAGATGGCAGCACAGCCTTCTGGTGTGTCAGCCACTCCTCCAAGCTTGGTATCATCTACAAACTTGCTGAGGGAACACTCTACCCCTTCATCCAGATCATTAATGAATATATTGAACAGTACTGGACCCAGCACTGACCCCTGGGACACACCACTAGTCACAGGCCTCCAGTTAGACTCTGCTTCACCGACCACAACTCTCTGGGCTCTGTCCTTCAGCCAGTTCCCAATCCATCTCACAGCACANCTAGACTTCCTTTTGCTTCCAACATACTTGAAAAATCTCTTCCTGTTATCCTTGACCTCCCTTGCCAGGTTAAGTTCTAAGGAGGCCTTGTTGCCTCCCTACACCCTCTGACAACCTCCCTATATTCTTCCCAAGTGGCTTGCCCATTCTTCCATGTTCTATATATTTCCTTCTTATGCCTAATCTTATCCAGTAGTTCCCTACTCAACCATGCAGGTTTCCTAACTCTCTTACTAGATTTCCTACTCTTTGGGATGCACTGATCTTGAGCCTGGAGGAAAAGGTGCTTAATACTAGCCAGCTTGCTTGGGCCCCCTTACCTTCTAGAGCCTTGTCCCATGGGACTTTATCAAGCAGTTCCCTAAGAAGGCCAAAGTTGGCCTTTCTGAAGTCCAGGGTAGCGATCCTGCTCTTGTCCCTCATCTCTCCAATACTGGGAAGGTTTGGATTTGACAGGAATCTATCTCATTCTCTTAAGGAAGCAGTACAGGTATGTGACTGTATTTTTTTCAGAACTGAGAGCTATATTCTGATCCTCATATCTGATCCTCGTTTTATCACTGATTTACTACACAATTGGCCTAAACATCATTTTCTCATTTTGCTTTGGTGCCTGATCTATAAAACAGAACTAGTGGTACTTAAAGTGCCTAGCAAAGTACATTAGTATCTGTGACCCAAATGTCTCATCATCATCATCATCATCATCATCATCAGGGCTAGGCTTCACAAACGAAGATCCAGGGAGGGCTCTACTCACGCTTTCCACAAGCTCGCTGATGGCTGAAAAGGCCAATACGAGATAGACAAGAGCAGTTGCAAAAGGCACAGCAGAAGGACTCCTTAGGAGGTATAATCTGCAAGGCACGATTCTTTCTATGCTGTCTTTTTTCCTCAAGAGTGATCCTGCGTGCCTGCTCAAAAACATCAGCTGCATTTTAGTATGTCTCCAGACCTCTCGATTGGAGACCAGAGTAGATCAGTTAAGGTGATCAATATGACCAAGGCTGAGATGCTGTTTCAGTGAGTCCTTCTATCTCCTCTTCGGGGCTCCTTTCTTGTGATAGCCAGTGGCAAGTTCACCATAAAGCATAATTTTAGGAGGGCAGTAGTTCTTCATCCTGGAGACGTGACCCAAATGTACTGTGTTAGTATTAAACAGGGAGTCATCACGTTCAGCAGAAGGAAAAGCCTTAGAGGGAAAGCTACTGTGTTGATTAATGGATCCAAGGCCAGTGGGTACCATTACCTCTCAAGTGGATGATGAAAGGTAGAGACAGAAGCCTCACAACTGGATTCCTGAAACAGCCAACTTGGGGTTAAATAGCTCTGCTTTTCAAGACTCAAAAGCCTAATCAAAGCATTGTTACTCACTCAGCCTGTACAAGGCACTGGCAGCAGAAAAGACATGGCCAATTCCCAAACACATTCTGTAATTCAGCCTAAGCATCATACCCATCACTCTACAGCACTCTTAAAAGCTAGTAGCACTGTTATTGTACAGCACAGCAAAGCTATGCATGTGAAATGTACTAAACACAAGGAACAGGTATATATTATAAAAAAAGACCAAACAAACAAAAAACCACAACAAACACCCATGTCCTACCCCAAATCCCACAATCTACAACCTGAAAAATATCCTAGAGTGGAAGGATACTGCACAGCTAGTGGAAAATCTGCCTTCCTGGTGCTCCTTTAGCAGTGACTAACAGAGGAGAAGAGCACAGCTGTAGGACAGAGCTCTCAGCAGTATACCATGGAGACTGCATCCTGTGCTTTCAGCCTGGAGTTCTCAAATGAGAGATCTGAACTTTGTGTGTTTTCTCAGGGCCACACTAATCTGATTCACACTCCTCACAGCTCCTGAGTTCTCATAAGCACAAAAGGCACAATGGATAATAAATCCCAGAAGTGGTTACTGAACTGTGGCCCTCATAACTACTTCCTTTCAGTCATAACTGATTATGTTCACACACCAGCATCCTAAGCATTGCTAGTGATAGCACGCGATGCGCTAGGAGACTTTGTGAATTAAATCCCATTATTGTCCTAAATTATAGATAAATTTCTCCCTTTCCTTGGTGATAGGAAACATATTTTTTTCTTCAGGGCAGTTAGATGATGTCAGCATGAATTACTGCTTTCCACACAGTGCAGATCCTAGAACCAGAGGCATTAAAGAAGCATACAAAACCCAAATCTGAAGAGACAAAAGGAACTGCTTCCTTTGACTCGGAAATAACAAATTTTGCTGTGGCGTGCTGGGTAAAGCAAAAGAAAAAAACCTTAATTTGGGGCATTGATGGAGCTTCAAAAGCTTCATATACTTAAATATCAAAATTCAACTTTGAATTCTTGCTCTAAATTATAAAAAAAAATAGAAGTGTCTGTCTTTAGATGCTTGTATCCCTCCATTAAATACATACTGATGTGCAATACTGAGATAATAGGTTATTGTCTACCAAACTAGGGAGCTCTGTTTTTAGCTCTGAAAAAAAGAATATACAATGTCATTTAGAGTGTTTTTCTAAATGGTTTTCTATTCTTTTAATTTTTCCTAACAGACTGAGGTGTAAGGAAGTGCAGTTGAAATGCTAGTGGTTAGGTTTGAGAATGGTTCACAAGTTCTGTATGAGGCAAGGTCGGCAGGAGGTGGTAGAATCTTTTAATAGATCAAGTGATATAATCAGGAAAAAAACAACCAGGTTTTCACGCATATGTCTCTACAATTTATTTTTGTTACTTGATATAAAAATATTTAATTTACAAGACCAAGATCAAGGAATTACTTCATTATCCTGCATAATTTTCCTTTATTATCATTTCATTATTGCCCTGTGTGCACCAGAAGTCAAGCTCTTGGTTGCCACCTGCTGTTTCTTTGTTTACATTTCACCTGTTTCTTAACAAGGCCAGGTCATGACAGAGTCGGAAAGAATTGTTAAGAATAGGCAAAAATGCTGCTTTCACACACAATCTGTCAGAGAAAGCCTTCTTAGTGAAATGCTACCCAGCTCTTCATATGGAGAGTTCGTGATGCCCTCTCAAATCCAAATGCAGAGCAAGAGTAGGTAGTCTAGGTTTCAGACCCACTAGATATGCTATGGATTATTTTGTGACTACAGCATTGGTATTAAAGCCTTTCTTAGTCTGTTTTAATTGTTGCTAGTTCTGTGCTGGCATCATGGTGACTGGCAGCACTCTCTGATGTTGCTCACTCCTATCCTGTACCTTGGATGTGGGCATGACTAGAAAAAGAAGGTCTAAGCAGTCTTAGACTTCCAGTTCAGCCCTGACATCTCTACCCTCCCCACCCAAGACAGGGTTCCCATCTCCACCTATCTGCTCTGGTATCAGGCCTCTGGCTCCAAGTCTCACAGTGACTGATATTTAGCAAGCTAGGCAAGTACAAAAGCACCAAATTAAAACTATTAATTCTGGAGCATCTCTCTAGGCAAAAATTAAGGCTGTTCCCCTGCCTCCACCTGGGAGACGTTTCCCTCCAGTGTTTTCAGTTCCTTTCCTCTCTCTGGACCACAGCAAGAACAGATCTGACTTGTATCCAAACACCTTTTAAGTGACCTTGAGAAAAGTCACTCATACTGAAGATTTTATGCTTGTTGCACTCCTCTATTTATAGAACCACATGCCCTATACATCTGTCCTGGCTTCATTTCTTTACACGTAGCATGTTTAATTTTTGGCTTCTGCCAACCTTTAATGTGATTTTAACTAGCCTCACTATGAGGTAGTGATGATGCAGGTTATTGCTCAAGATGCATTCATCCCTCTAGCCATATCTGGATCTTTGCCTTTAAGGAGAAGCGGGGGGTGGGGAGGTGGGGGGGTGGGGGAGGCATTACAAAGCTAAAAGGATGTTACTGATTATTAGTCCTGATGAAGAGGTATTGTTATGTTAGCTTCATGACAGACAAACCCAGCATCCGTTCCACTTGCTTGTTAAAGGAGCAGCAAGAGCCTCTTTGGTAGTAGAAGTATAAGTGTGAAAGTCACAGTAATACCTGTGTTTTCATGGTTCTTTTACATTTCTTGCCATTATAATCATTAGTTTATTCGTTGCAAATCCTTATCTTTACTTTACACCTGGGGGAACTGGAGCACTGAGCAGGGGTGGCATTTATCTAAATGTAGCCCTGGAGACTCATGGTAGAGCTGAGAACAAAGCCCATGTCTTTTGGCTCTCACTCTTGTGTCTTAAAGCCCTCTTTTTTCCTGCCCTTCTCAAATTTGCTAATTTTGAAATGCACCAGTTCCAAATAAAAATGTAAATTCCACACAGTACAGTTGTTATTCACTCTTCTCCTCTATTCAAAGAGATGTGCAGATACAGATACTCTGATTCCGTCTGTCACAGGTGCAATAGAGAAACCTTTGGACTCTGCCATGTACATTTGGGGGTTTGATTTCTTTTCAGCACACACATTATCTCAATTAGAGAAGAATAACCCATGCATGCCAATGCCCAATCCTAAAAGTCTCAGTGTACAAAACAGCCATTTCTATCCTGGCATGGGTCCAACACAGCGAAAGCAAGAGAGAAGGTAGCAGTGTGCAGGTCTGCCTCAGTAAAGAATGATGATTAGAAATCAAGCAAAATTCTTCACAATTTTGCAGTGATGTGCTCTCCATCACAGCACTTGTGGGTTTTCCAGATGACCATGTATGCACCAGGCATTTACCTACTGATACTACCATCCTGCACTATAGAGAGGTATCTTGAGGAGAAAAATAATATTACAGCCAAAGATACAGTGATCCTTCTAGTACAACTCTGTCTGGTATAAAATCTGCCAACCTCATAGATAAACCTCACATCACACTACAGCCTGAGCAAGATCTGTAGGTCTGACCCCAAAACATTAAATTCCACACACAGATGGAAAATATGTGTGATTTATTCACAGCATCTACTTTTAGTAGACAGCAGAGCTTTTCTTAATAGCTTACCAATCACTGCCCAGGCATAGTCTGAAAATAACTTGGGATCTCCTGTGGCCNCCATGATGACCAATCACTGCAGAAAACACACTAGTAGAAAATGTTATTGGATGTTCAATCTGCATAGTTGAATGTGTATTTGCCTTAGCACAGGCTGATTACTTGTTACTGTCTTTACTCCTGGGATAGCTTCACTTCATTTCACAGGAATGTTACACACTATGTAATTTTTGGCACCTACAGTAAACAGTTATTTGCTGTATAATTTCATTATAGGGCATTCCAGATGTTTCAGTAGGAAGGTATAAATACTGAAAAAGCGGGAAATAAATCCTTACTGACTGACTCTTATGTTCAGTTTGAGAAAGCAGAATAAAGGTCCATCACTGTAGAGTAAGCCTATGGATGAAACTTAGTTCTGCAGTAGAAAGCATCCATTAATCCAAAAAAGCTTACTAAATTGCAAGGCTTTAGATTACAAGGGACGATATATTCCATATCTCCTCCCCCTTCCCACTGCTTTCTATCAACGGTTGTTTTGTGTGAGGACCTAGCTAGGCTCAGCCAATCGACAGTTACTGGAACTGCAGAGCCACAGTTTTGCTTTGCCTCGCAGACTTCAAATTGGGGCACACTACAGCACTGTTAAATGAAGCTGCAACAGTACAACTTAACCCAAAAACATCTGCACCAGAATGGCTGAGGTATTACACATCTCTAGTGGACTGTAAGTGCATATGTAAGCAAAAAAATATCCAGGAATGCAGAATTTTAGCTCCAGCAGATTTGTTCTAATGAGCTCATTTAAATAATAGTGAACAGAGAAAACTATGATTTTACCTGCACGGGGGCATGTTGGATATTTGCAGAAGTTGCCTCTAAGAAATTCCACTTTTCAAGGTATTAGAGAGTGAAGCCTTGCTGCTGCTGAAATGAGACAGGACCTTGGCAGGTATCATTAATGTTCACTCAGACATAAGGGGCTAGAAAAACAAATTTTGCTATTAGTTGACTTTTACTTTTACTATAGCAGTTTTCAACCAAAAATGACAGCCATCTACTAGTGCAACAGTGTAGCAGACCTCTGTATTCTGGAAGGCTAGTATTTAACAAGCTTATCTGAAGTTCCTTATCCACTCAGTTTAGCCATGAGCTTCATTTCAGTATCAAAACTACTGGAAACCAATTGTGGCTTTCTACCTGGAAGCATTTATTTTTGCAGCAATCTCTCTATATCTGTACCTGTCTCATTCAGGAGGCCAGCTGCAACCCAGGTTGCTTCCACTTTGAAAGCACCAGCATTTCTGACTAGTTCTTTCCTAATGCAAGTGGCAGCTTGAAATCACCATGATAAATACAAAAACCGGGCCTTCCAGTTCTCCTGGGCACTTGGGCATCTTGTGTTTCTCATGCATTCAAGAGCTCCAGTACCCTAAGGCATGCAAAGCATTAGAGTACCAGGAACAAACCACCAGCCAGTTCAGTGGGTGGCTCTTTGCCATGCTATTCCCACAGTGCATTAACATGCAAACCCAGAACATCACAGATGCTAGTGTTTCAGGAGCTCTACTCAATGAACACATGGAATCCTGTAGCATCACTGGGGAAAACAACTGTATAGCACAAGGGATAAGGAAGTGGTCTGTCAGAACAAATGAACACAAGTGAATGGCAAGGAAGGAATATGGCCAGAGAGAAGAAAACCAGCTGTGGTAATTCTTCCTGTCCACCTCAGCTTCAGCAGCAAAAATAGCGCAATTGCTGCTTCAGTAAAGCAATCTCAATCTGTTTTGTAATACCTTGAGCTGCTGCTCAATGTGCAAGCATCAAGCAGTGTAGATGGTACAAGCACAGTGACTTCAGGGTCCATACAACTGTTCCTCCTGTAACCACTGCAAAAGCACAGAGGCTGGATCAGCAGATGGAAGATTTGCCTTTGAGGAGAAACAGGTCAGATATCGGAATCTAAAAACATAGAAACAAATGCAGTCTTTCTTCCCCAGCAGACTGGTACTTTGCTCAAACATACCCATAGTTGAAGGCAAAGCTCCTTGAGAGCAATTCCCCACACATCATGAAAGACACCACTGCCCAGCAAGCTCAAGAGTGTAGCAAAGGTCTCTGACCACACAAGCATCTGACAATGTACAAGCCAAGCAAATTTGTAGTGAGAATGAAGAAGTGCTCAGCATAAACACTTTGCTTAGGAGACACCTCCTAGGGTTTGTGACTATTACAGGAGGGCAATTTTCTATGGGATGGCTCTGTTTCTGCATGCTGTTAATTAAATGCTGAAGGAAAGCAAAGCAATAGTGTTCTATTTTAATGTGGCTAGTCTATTTGCACATACTCACTAGGATTGAACTGGCTTTTTTCATCCATATAGATGTCCCCACAATGTTCTCTTGTTTGTCTCACTGAAAACATTCTCCTCCCTCTCAGTTGCCACACTATTTTGAGGAAAGAATTCTAACTCCAAAATAGAAATCTAATTTACAATCACAGAATCATAGACTGGTTTGGATTGGAAGGGACCTTTAAAGGTCATCTAGTCCAACCCCCCTGCAGTCAGCAGGGACATCTTCAACTAGACCAGGTTGCTCAGAGCCCTGTTCAACCTGACCTTGAACGTGTCTTGAATGCATCTACCACCTCTCTGGGCAACCTGTGCCAGTATTCCACCCTCTTTTAGTTCAAAACCATCACTCTTTGGTCCTGTTGCTACAGGCCCTATTAAAAAGTCTGTCCCCATCTTTCTTAGAAGACCCCTTTAAGTACTGAAAGACTGCACTAAGGTCTCCCTGGAGCCTCCTCTTCTCCAGGCAATTCAATTCAAATCAATTCCAGCTAACAGACCTCAATTTAAATAAATTCTCGCTAACAGATAATGAATTAGTGGAAAAAGGAAGTGATGAAAGAACACAAAAAAGACTTAAAATTAAGAGACAGGAGCTTCAGCAGGGGATCTCTGATACCAGGCTGGACCTAATCACTAAGAATAGCAACAAAACCAGCACATCTTTGTTGGTATGCTAACAATAAAGCAATGTTGTGCTGTAAACATTTTTGGAATATACAGAAATCATCAACCATCAATTCCTACATAGTACACAGAACTTTTTATCCTCTGACATGTTTGCATAGCATTAAGATGCAATAAATCTACCTCTAAAGAAAGTGATTGCATGTATGTGGGTAGTTAGTTAGTTAGAGCATATAGATAGGGATTGGCGACTGGAAGATTTCGTGCTGTGCGGAAAGATAGGACCCCACTCGTGATACCTTAATAACCAATAGTGTATGAGTTATGATGTGAGCAGACGGAAATTACACTGTGAACCAGGGGTATATAATATCATGTTACGCACAAATAAACGCCATTTGCCTTTGACTATACGGGTGTCTGTTGGGCATGTGGACCGAGCGATCTGGGTTTGATTGCTGTTGCCTTTCCTGAACCAGGTCGGGGCACTCCGACGCGCAACAAGTGGTGCCGAAACCCGGGAAGACTACCGGAGTACCAGGAAACCCCCGGAACACAGGGAAACTCCGGGAGCACCGAGAGAACGTGGGGAGTACCTGGACTCAGGTGAACAGCGGCCAGAGCGGCTGGACCAGCCTGGCGGTGAGGACGCTCCCGGACCAACGAGGAGGGTGGACACCCTTTTGAAGATCCAAATCCTCGGGTGCCCCCCTAATCAG
>VWZO01012153.1:0-10409 GCA_013396975.1 Bucco capensis
ACCCAAACCATTCTATGATTCTATGATTACCGACGAATATTACTGGTAATATTCGGTGTTGCTAATAAACTGTAGTAAAAAGCAGCACTGAATTAGAATGCTTGGGAGTAGACTGTTAGTCAGAGTTGTAAGCTTACTTTACTCTGTCTGAATAAAGGCTGAAATAAAGGCTGAAAAAATTGTCAGCCTTTGCTCCTATTCTGCTGAGCTGACTGCAGCACTGGCAATCATGAAATCACATTTCTCTCTTGTCTTCATCCTATTGCCTACAGGAGTGACAGGTTCTGCCTAACAGATAGCTCTGCCTGGGTACTTGTTGTCACAAGCCAGTTAGGGACTGGTGCGGGGTCATTCATATACTCGGTAACAGAATTAAGACTCAAAACCGAGTCAAGAGCCAAAGAGTTTATTTGCCTGAAAATAGCTATGCAGAGGTAAAAGAAGGAAGAGATAAGGAAAAGGGGAGGAGATTACTATAGTTACCACCACCGATTGAGGTCTTTTGTTGGGGGATGTGGAGACAATGCTGCAGAGTAAACATCCAAAGAAAAAAACTGTAAAAGGCAAAAAAGCAAGCAGGCAAGCAGAGAAACAAGCAGGCAAACAAGGAAGCTACACAGGATACAAACAGGCAGTAGCTGGCAGGCAGTCTGGCAGTCCGGCAGTCTGGCAGGTGGACTCCTCAGGGACAGGTTGCTGTCCAGTAGTAGGCAGGTTGCTGGCTGGTAGCTGGCAAATTCTCCAACTGGGGCTTCTCCCTTTATTGGGCTGTCCCATACATTCTGGGAATTACCCCATATATTCCACGAATTACCCCACCCACCACCAGGTGGTGGTGCGCATGCTCAGTACCATCTCTTGGGGGTCTTTTTGGTTGACTTTGGGGGTCTTGAGGGGTCTTCTGCCCCCTTGTCACTCAAAACCCTGGGTCTGGGCGCATGTGTAGAGGTTTGAGGCCCATGCTTCAGATAACATGCTGGGTCACAGCCTATGTCCTGCGGAGATAAGGCCTTGCCCAGAAGCCCAAGTTGTTTGTGAAGCTCACAGCTTGGGGTCTTTGCTTATCATGATGTTCACAGTTGAGGGTCCCTGTTTATCTGATGGATTGAGGGTTTGGGTGTTTTCTGCTATTCTGCAGTTGTGACAAAGCAAAAAGTTGGGCTCAGTTCCTTACACTTGTGAAAAAAAGAGGCTATACCAAGGAACAAGCAGTCTGCCTGAAAACTGAACACATGGATCAGTGTTTGGCCCTAAATAAGGACATAAAATATATTATGATGTGTGAGTGCTTGAGCCGATCCAAGTTTTAACATTTATACATCTATTGATTAGCATACTGTGCAGAAGAGAAGACTGAGGTACTCTGCAAACCTCAGCCTGGGTCTGGATTAGGTGTAGGTGATGATTCTGGTGCTGGACTGAGACCAAAGCAAGATCAGGAGTCATGTTCACAGTCATCAGCACTGAGTTTTACAAGCTGCTTTCAGAATCTGCTGCCTGCAGGAAGATCTAAGGGCTATTTGATCTCATAAGATTTTCTGTACCTTGTACGCTGGCAGTTCTGCAAAATAACACATTGCTAACCTCATGGAATTCTTTCAGGAACTTCCACATGGAAAAAGCACCAACAACAACAAGGAAAACAAAACAAAACAACAGTAAATTGCCTTTATCTCCATGTTGTAGTTTATGCTGGGAGAGACAAAACACACACTCTGCTACACAGTAATAGAATCCAAGTGAAGGAGTTTGAGTGTTTATTGCCCAAGTGAAACAGTGGTCAATAGTGTAGAGAACAGTTCTCTGAGCTACAGTGTTACATGTTAAAAAGCAGTCATCTCCATTTCCTTATTCCCTGTGGACAGGACTCTGGCTTTCAGCAGTTGGGAGGAGCAGAGTGCTGAGTATGGTGGCTTTGGTCATGTGAGATTGGTTCCAGGCATCCCTGGAGGTCCTCCACAGCCAAGTGTTCCCAAGGCAAAGTTGTGCCAGCCGTCAATTTGGGTAGAGATAAGGTGATAAGGAGAAAAGCACCTTCCAGGCTATTGGATCTTTACCAGTCCATGAACTGCTCTGAGCTTTTGCTCATTGATTCTCATGCTGAAAAATATACTCATGTAAGTTACTTCTGTCAGTTACGCATTTCTTTCATCACACCTGTCCCGTTGTCCTTCAACTAACAAAAATAACATCCCTGTAATCGCAACATAGAAAATCAAAATGTGGGCATCCTCTGTCTACCAAGCTACTTGACCAATGCTAGCTACATCGATGAGAACGTGCCACCGTAAAAAAGAGTTTACAACCCAGTCAGAGGTGCTGGTGGAAATGACCATATTTTATCTATCCAGCTTTATCTTTATTGTCTCAGTACAAAAGTATGCTAGACAAGATCTCAGATCTTCATATCTGAGAAGTTTCCATTTAAAAGATACACTGTATTTTGTTCTGCTGATTCTTGTCAAGTGTGTCTTGTAGGGAACACTCTTGTCTTTCATGTTTTCTACTTCTAATATGCTACATTCCAGAGTGTTCAAATTCCACTCTCACTTGGCTATCTGTACGTGTAAATCAAAGTTTTCACTTATTATAGGTCATCAAAAGATCTGAGAATCTGACCTCTTAGGCTGACAATCTCAGAATTGCCCTGCTAGGTCTGTCTGTTGGTTTCTGTTTTAAACCACTCTCAGACTCCTTTGTATTGCTAAGATGTGGCTTTTTCCTAGAAGCCAAGCTAATACATGATATCCAATTAAATGTAAGGCCTGATATTTGTTTCATGAGAACAATACCTAGTTAAAGTTCAATACACAACATTTTTACTATAAATCACTTGGACAACTGAAGTCTCTCGTGTTTTTTTCCCATAAAAAGGTCAAAACGTTTAAGTGAACACAAGTTCTCTACAAATGGTAGGAGCTATTACTGTGCATTACTAAATGTCTGATAGAGACAACACATTAGTTAGGGTAAATCTAGGCATAGCAGGAGAGCTTATAAAAATCATGATTCAGATTTTCTGACACAGCTGTCTGTAAGCAGCACACCTGAAGTGCATCAGAAGTGTCATAAATGGCATTTTGTTATCATTTACACTGCACCTGCCCCATGGCTTTATCTCAGACTTCATGTGAAAAGAATAGCACTTACAACATCAAAAGCACGTTTGTATCTCAGTTTAATCTTGAACACAGAGTTGTTTTTTGTAAAAAAAGCCATCTTAGAAACCTATTGAACTGTCACACAAATGACAAAAGAGAGTCTCAGTTTCCATCTCACATGTATTTTAATCTTCACGCTATTCATGATTCAAAAGTGACATAGGGGACACCAGAATCAGAATTACTGAGGTGCTTATTGTATTATGGCAATATTTAAAACAGTTTTACCAGGAAAGCTGAACACCAAATTGTATTACTGCAGATAGTTTCCAAGAGCAACTTTTTGTTTTAAAACCTTACAAGGAAAAATAAACTGCCTTTTCCTGTCCGAACAAAGACTCAGCATAAAAAAATGTCAAGAGGACATTAAATGTCATTTCCTGTACTCTCTAGGGGCTTCTCTCAATATGGGAGCAATATGGACTTTTATTTTTATTTTTAAATGGGAAAAAGATACCAAAATACACCAGGAGAAGTATTGGAGCCACTTGCTTTCTGTTGGTTCTTGGATGGAAACTTTGCCAGGCAAAGCCATAAGCTGAATTCCCGGGAGATCTCACTCTCAAAAGCTAGCTTCTGCATTTCCCTAATTTAGGAAGGTCTCCCTGAAAAGAATATTCATATCTAGGAATTGACTCAATGCAGAATTGTCGTGCTGGCAAATTGGCAGTTGGCTACTTCAATGCTCCTCTGCATAGCAGCCTTTGATGATTTTTTTTCTCTAGGTTGTAATGACTAGCAAGCTGGTTTTAAAAGCAAGATTGCAGAGCACACTGGGTAATCCAAAGTGTACTCTTTCAAAAGCAGGATGAGAGCATTGCTATTGGTATCAACACTGAATTGACAAGGTCACTTGCAAGGCTGAGCAATTGACCACAGACACATTGTTTCTGTCTTCTCAGAGCCTGTGATGCTATTGCAGTTGTTATCCTATAAAGAGACAGAGGCCTATCTCTTGCTACTTATCTACCATTTGCCTATCATTCTCACTGTCCTGTATCTCTCCTTTGCTCTATTATGTGGCCACATCACTGGGGGAGGAAGGAATATTTTTAAAGGAAGCTGCACCTTTTCTCAAAATCTTCTTGCTGTCTGCATAAGCAGAAAGAAAGGATATGAAAAATCAGTCAAAAGATGTAATTCTGAGAACTTTTGATACGGCAATGATTTTATCAACCCTCAAAAGATCATCAGGAATCACATGTCACATTTTTCATGTCAATGAGATATTAGAGATCTTGGGATCTCTTGGGATCTTGATCCTTGAGGCTTTGCTACGAAATCCTATACTCTGGAAAGGCTAGACTCATGATTAAAGTATTAGACAGGGACTCTGACTTTCTCTTCCTAGAAGAGTAACAGATTTTTTACATGGCTATGGATCACTTCACGCCTCAACATTTCTGCCTCTAAAACGGATGCAATAACATCTGTGTACCATGGGTAAATTCTTGAGCTGTTTGCAGACATTCAGGGACTGCAGTTTGGGGGGCGGGGGAGTGCTAAGGTACTGCACAGAAAAATGAAGCAGCTTGTCAGACATTTCAGTTGGCTTCAGCAGACAGCAGAGAAAGACAGTAAGAGCATACAACATCAGCCAGGCATGAAAGCCGTATAATTCACCTTTAACCTACAAACTTCTGTGATTTTGAAAGAAATTATTTCTCTTCATTACTACAAGGCATTATTTAACTTTGTAATATGGTCCAAATGTTCTTATTATTGCTGAACCCAGATGACGAAATGTAGCTTTTTTCAAGTTAACAATTATTTGCAATACAGTAAGCAGATGGAGACCCCAGCAGAAATCAATGTCCTGTGTGTCTAGACAGTCAGAGACAACACCAGCTTTTGAAAAGGTTACAGAAACAAAAAATGTGGAGAAGAAGCCAGCAGACCAGAAATTAAACGTTGTGCTCAGGTTCCTAGTTCTGGTCCCTGGTGAAACAGAGATGAGGATACACCTGGGGTTGTTGTAGTTAAGTGCCTTGCACATTACCTCCTACTTAGGGCCTAAGGTAAGACTGCTGAAAGGGTCCTGCTGCCAGTGAGAATAACAATGAAAGAAAGGTAACAGGATCAGCCAGGGATTCTGCATCTAAGAACTGACATAATTACCAGCTAAGACTGCAAGAAGGAATCACATTTCTTTTGCACAGATGAATGTGCACATAATCAACTTCTGAAGATGCAAAATGAGTTTCTGATTCCCACCTAAGTTCACCTAGAGATTACATTAAATACAAGGACATTTGTACCTGCATCTGAATAATTATAATTAGTGTAAATGAATGAGTGCTTGTATACAGATGTTCCTGCAGGTGTGTGGATCTGCTTTGACTAGATCTTGTTAGTATTAAGCTTCTGTGAAAACAGTCTGTATGACCTACAAAACTGTCTGCCATTTTCATCCAAACTTGGCAATGGTATTCACATAAGATCTCTGAAAATATGTGGGTTGATAGGGAAGAAAGAAACATTGTCAGTATTTTTCCAAATGCACAACCTTATTGTACTGGATATTAGACCTTCCACACAGGCAAACACAACAAGAGTTTCCTGTGTTCACAGTATGACTTGTCTGTAAATGCACCCATTGTACCTGATTTCAGTGTTTCCTTACCTAATTTTCCTCTGTCAAGGTCAATAGGATTGAACATTGGCTAAAACAAATTTGGGTTTTCATAGAATCATAGAATGGCCAGGTTGGAAGGAACCCTAAAGATCATCTAGTTCCAACCTCCCTGCACTGAGCAGGGATGCCAATCACTAGACCAGGTCACCAAACTTGGCTAGATGTTTCAGTGGAGGGTCATTAAAATCCTGGTGATCAGCTATTCAATGACGGTCCATTTAATCATACAGCAGTAGAATAATTGTCAATGACTCAAGGCAAATTAACCGTTCCAATCTGAAACTCAGTAGGATGACAAGTGAGTTGCGGATGAGGTGGTGATATATTTTGAATATCTGACAGGTCTGATTTGGGAGGCTCCTGACAAGGAGATTGCTGACAACCCAGGAAGGGTTGTCTCTTCAGTTATGTCAAAAACTTAGGAAAGACTAGGGGCAGAAAAACAGCTGCTGAAAGGAGAGGAAAAGAGCACTTTCAGGAGGAAAAGGGGTGAGGAAGAAAGGCAGACTCTTTAAAAACCTCTAACCTAAACCTTAGGGTTGCTTTGCAACAAGGGCACAGAGGCAGACCAGTGTGTAGAGTTTATCCTTTTATTGTTGGTGGGTTTTCCCCCTTTATATTTCTTCTATCAGCCAAAAAGTGATTATACTTGCTGGAACTCATGTGTATCCTGCGAGAACCATGTGGTAACAACCTCAAAGAGCTTCTAGTCTTGCAGTCTCAGGAAGGAATTAGCTGGAACATGCTGAGTATCAGCACCAGTCTTGAAGGCTAACCTGTAAGACTCTTGCCACAAAGGTTGTGGCATGTCCAAGATAATATTGCAGAGCCTGGAATCACACCAGTATTGATACAGCCCATAGTGGGGAAAAACAGCAGTTGGATGGATGAGTATTTGCAGCTTACTGACAGCACAGGCTTTTCCTATGTAGAATATAAGAACAGCAGTGCTGTCAGGTGAGACCCTATTCAGCTGCAGTATACCTTAGTGAAGCAAATGTTATTCACCACTGGAAAAACATACAAGTTAGTTGGATATTGTTCACACCTAGATTGGAAATTCAGATGTTCCTCAGTAAGACCTTGAAAGTCAGGAGACGTGCCAAAATGTTCAAGGGAGAATTTTGAAGATTGAATTTCCTGTAGCAGAGGTACAAATTCTTGCCTTGTTCTTTCCATGCAGTAGCACAAAAGCTTTCCAAAATGCAGAGATGGATGTACCAAAAGAACAGAGCAATAAAGTAGTAATTATTCAAGTAGGAGCTATGAAGTAGTTATCACGTCTTGTTTTGTAAGACATAACTTGGTAAGTGCAAATACCAGAAATTATGACAAAATATTGTCATTAAGAAAAGATGTTTTTTCACTGACCTTGAAACAGAAGGCAATAGCTATTGTCAGAAGCCAAAGTTTGAATATTATGGACAAATCTGTCCTATAAAAATGTCAGTGTTTTGGGGAACAAAGTCTCTCTCTTTACAGCATCTACTACAATCTTTAGCAGAGGGGCACAGGCGTGGAAGGGATGCTAGAAAATGTGATAAAGTGTAAGCTGAAGAGATGAGTAATGTAGATGTGTTTATTAAAGAGGTTGTCAGAGACGGAGGACAGATTTTTAATGGCACTTTTTCTCATTCATTGTAATCCTACTCAGGAAGCCTGAGAGGACCAGAAAAATGATACAAAGGTCAAGCCTTGAAGGAAACTCCAATATTCTGTGAAAAATGGAGACTTAGATTAGGTTTCTCAGTCTCTGTAGAACAAAGTCTTGAATACTTACATTAATGCAAAGTCCATCACTTTTTTTGCTCCCATATCTAATTGTTCTCATGTTGATTTTTTTCCCCCTATATCTAGACAGAATTTCCCCTGAAATTGGGGAAGGTGTCTATAAGTGTCCAATTTGTAGAGACAGTCCCTAACTCAACTTTCTTCCACTATTGGTAGTTGCATATTTCTTTTTGTTGCTTCTCAGCATAGAGACTTGGAGACTGACCTCACTCATGATAACTGAGGTGAAGAGGACACTGTAATTTTATCTTTTCGGTGGATATTTTTAATTAGGCTTCTAGCCCCATTCAGCTGCACACCTATGGCTTTCTTGCACTTCCAGTTGGTAGCATACTGGTAACAGCCTCTTTTGCTATGTTTGACATCTTTTGCTCGTTTGAATTTCAGCTAATTTTTTTTCCTGACTACATTTCATTGTGCAGGAGTAGAATTTCTCTATTTCTTTGTGGAATTCTCACCTTTTCCATTCTATATTTTCCTTCTGCATTTGAGCTCCCTCAGTAGCTCACTTTTTAACCAGACTGATTTCTTGTTAGATGACTGTTCCTTTTTCTGATGAAAGGTGTGGACCATTCTTTGGCTTTGAAAAGGCTGCCTCTGAGAATCTCCCAGTACTCCTGAGCTCCTTTGTCCTCTTATGCAGTGTCCCATGGGATATCTCCTGACACTTCCATGAAGAAGCTAACATCTGCTTTCCTTGGGTTTAGGGTCTTTATTCTGCTACTTATTTTCCTCAAGCTCCTTAAGACTTCACACTTCACAATCTCACAATCACTGTAGGAAAGCTGCTGAGAAGTCTTATTATGGGTAAAGATTAGGTCCAGAAGAGGACTCCTAGCCAGTGATGCAACAATGCCTGTGTCCTTAGTACAGAAATGTAGATTATTGCGCTCCACTGTGCTGCTTACCCAGAAGATATCAGAGTAGATGAATGATGGTAACTGCTCACATGTGCCACTTGAGTGAACTGCTGAAAATCAGATGAAGGCTTTTCTGACAAAGAGATGATTTTCTTGCCAAAGGAATGGGAACAAAGCCTGTGCTGAATATCTGTGCAGGATTTGCTGTGATCTATGCTGTTTGTCTAGTAAGTTGAGATAAAGAGACAAAGAACTAATCGTATGTTTTTGAGAGCTGTTCTTTCTAATGTTAAGATAGATCTAAAGATCTAGCTATCCTACACAAGATAGCCATAAATATTTATGGCTGCAAGTGAACATTCAAGACATCAAAATGCACAGGAGAAAAAGATTCTTTTCACTGGCAATTAGGATAGGAAAAGGAAAACTTTGAACTAAAGCTACCAGCTGAAGGAATCCACAAGACCTTTTAACTGTCATTTACTTTGTACAGCTGATATTGAAAGAGACAATGAAAGCATACCAAATGTTGCTGTCTAAGCTTAGTCATAGCAAGGCTGCACTGCCTCCACGACAAAGAAAGGAGCTGGGGAGATCAATTTGGCTGCAAGCAAGCCTCACCTCTGTTTGAACCTCCCTACCCTTTCACTGACTTTGAAGATGGCAAAGAAAGAGCCCATAGCTAAAATGTGCTCACAAACTCAGTGTGCTTTCCTGCAGCAGAATACTCAATCTGGGTATTGCTGCCCTGCATTTTGTAAAAATGGGATGTTTAGAGATTTGTCTGAGTAGGAATTCAGCTGGTAAAATAAAAGGCTCATTGTTATTAGTATTAGCTTATTGTTATTAGTATTACAGCAGCAACTAAGGGGTCAGATGGAGCTCTCTGCTCATTTTCAGGTTGAAAAATCCTTATCCCTGAGAGCCTGCCATCCAGGGCAAGCAGGCTGTGGGAGTGGTGTTGAGGAGAAGCTGCCTTGCCTCAGGGGCTCACACACTTGAAGCTCTGAGAAGGTTTGGGACAGACCAGTGGCCCTAGTTTGCACTGCTCACAGTGCAAGCAGTGAGACCTTGGTGCGGTCAATGGGCCCGAAGAGCGGGATGCCAACCAGAGGGACCTGGATAAACTCAAAGAGTGGGCCCGTGAGAATAAAATGAAGTTTAATAAGTCAAAATGTAAGGTCCTGCATCTGGGTAGGAGTAATCCTAGATATGAGTACAGGCTGGGTGAGGAACTCATTGAAAGCAGCCATGCAGAGAAGGACTTGGGGGTCTGTCGTCGTAGAGGTGGACAAACGACACAGAGTCTGTAGGTAATACAGTGAGAGCGAGAAGCAGGCAGAGAGGCCTAGTTTATTGAGTTCAGTCATTCTTGTATACTCTTTCTCCAGGACAGGTGACACTTAGCCACTGGTTACTTATAACAATAAAAATGTTCTATTGGTTAACGTTTGCATATTGCCAAATCATGCTTATTTACAAAACTACCAACTCTATGGTCAGTCCTCCAAACTCTGTGATCACTCCTTCCTCTTCCCACGGCTGACTCTCACCACTTCCAGGTCAGTTCCTCGCTCCATACCTCCCACCGGGAGACTCCCAACCTGCGGTAATCCCCAACAGGGGTCATGAATGATGAAAAGCTGGATATGAACCAGCAATGTATACTCACATCCCAGAAAGCCAACTGCATGCTGGGCTGCATCAGGAGAGGCATGACCAGCAGGTCTAGGGAGGTGATTCTGCCTCTCTACTCTGGCCTCATGAGGCCCCACCTGGAGTACTGCATCCATTTCTGGGTTTCTCAGCATAAAAAAGATGTGGATCTGTTGGAACGAGTCCAGAGGAGGACGACAAATATGATTAAGGGATTAGAGATCCTCCCCTGTGAGGACAGGCTGAGGGAGTTGGGGTTATTCAGCCTGGAAAAGAGAGGGCTTCAAGGGGATCTTACAGCAGTCT
>VWZO01012157.1:5923-17117 GCA_013396975.1 Bucco capensis
ACACTTGCTGCTGGTGCACTCAGTGCTGCTGTCCATATTGTTTATACAAATATTAGACAGTGCAGGCCCCAGCACAGAGCCCTGAGGGACACCACTTGTCACTGAGCTCCAGTTGGACATTATGCTTTGATAATCTTTCTCCCAGCACCTTTTTTCAAGTGAATGGTGCATCAGATTCCTGTCAGCAAGCTTCTCTTCATCATAAGGCATGCTGTCCCTCAGCAGACAGCCCAGCCATGCCATGGAGGAAACAACTGCTTGCCACCTACCGAGAGGCACAGTCACCTTGGACTTGAAAATACTGTCTAGTATATACAAGTGTATATAATCCTTTTATATATTTTCTTTTTTCTGAATGATAGCAAGCTACAATTTGGTGTCACTTACATTGCTGTCAAAAATGCAAATACTTTGGGGGCAAATCTCAACCTTAAAACTCACTTGAAACAAGATGAAACAACTCAAAAGAGGATCAGCAGCCAAACAGAAAAAAGTAGGTTGTTTTTTTCTTAAAAGGTGACTGTCCAATAGCTATATATAGTAAAGAATTGATTCAGAGTAGTTATATGTTAGTAAATGCTAACTGACATTAATTTAGTTATTATTCCTTTTGGTTTGAGATTAGTATCAAACTTCATCTGAAACTTTGACTTTAATAAGGAAAGCCAAAAAACCAGATTTTTCTATTTACATTTTGAGCTTACAATTTAGCAAGTCTCACCTTTTTATAGGCATTACTGAAAAAAAGTGTTTATTCTGAAAAAGGTGCTGTTTTTAATAAGAGAGTTATTTTTTCCAGGCTCCAAATTCTCCTGGATTATGGGACTCCTAGTTCTCACTCCTCATTTACAGCCTTACCATATGAAGAAAACAGTTTTCCTAATTTTTTAGTTGCTTAGACAATTACCTGCTTTAAATTACTCTCTGAACTTGAATACTTTAATGAACTGATATGGGGAAAAAAATATAGCTGCCTTTAAAGCAAGTCTGGTTGCAAACAAAAAATAGCTGGTTTAATTTTTCTCTCTGTTAAAACTACCTACTCATATTAGAAAGCACTGTTTCCAGTACTTTACTAGCTCAAAAATCTTGACTAGTTCAAAAAATCTTTACTAGTTCAAAAAAATGTTTAAAAGTCAACAGGTACTACCTGAATTATTGTATTGAAATTTTAGGAAATATAATGAGAAATAGGTAAGGTAGCAAAGGCTTGATTATTTTTCAGATAGTGCTGCTATATTTATCTGAAGTGAAAGAAATCACTTTGCTCTACCTTCCCCAGGAGAAGAAATCAGTTCATTAAAATAAAAGACCACCACAAGCAAAACAACCAGAAGCTTACTACTCACTGTTAAACGTAGTCTATGTGGAGATTAAAGTACACAAATCCCGTCTGAGAGGGGCTGAAGCTTTTATTCTACCTTCAGATGAACATTAGCACAGCACTAATAATAATAACAATACTAAGGGATCAGCAGTGTATAACAAAGTAGGAGCATTTTGCAGTGCAAGAGCATTCTAGCCTCTCTACTGAAAGATTGCTGGGCTTGCTCAGGATGGTATGTGCTGTATGTACACCGGAAAGGTTATGACTATAAAGCAAGAAGACTAGGAATTAGTGAGCTCTTCATTATTATCATTGGAATGGCTCCCCAGTGGGCAATGTGCACTAGGAAAAAAACTCAAATGCTCTGAAAAGTACTTAGGATGAACACACTGCTACCTTCCCCTCTAGGTTAATAATTAATCTACCTACATACGAAGCACCAGAAGGCCCTAATCTATGCTAAACTAAGCAATTTCCCTTTTTATCTTTTTTTCTTGCTAGAAAAGCCCCTGGGTAAAAGCATACTAGCTACACTGCAGGCTACATTCTCTTCTCACTGGAGTCACTGCAGTGAGACAAGGAAGAAGAGAACATTCTGGAGGATCTCCTTCAAGGAGAAAAATATTTAAGGTGAAAATAGTCGTTGGAAAAGCAACATTTAACAAAAAAATAGAACCAATTTTCTTTACCACCTCTGGCCCCACAGCTTGTGCTCTTCACAAGAATATCGTGGAACCTTTCCGAGCTCTTCTGCAAGCTTAATGTTGCACCACCTTTTGCAACTGAGGTGAAGTCAGAAGAGGTTGCAGATGTGCTAAGAAAACTCACTTGCAGCTTTTATCTAGTGACATCCCTTTTGGCATTTTAGCCTCACCATCCCTGAGACCTGCAGGGCACAGGAGCATGAGAAAGCTCAAAATAAATGGAGTAATTCAATACCCTCAACCTTGAATATTCAGAGATCATGACTTGTCTCCCTCCCCCATGCTCTCTGCATACTGAAAATTAATATTTATTTTTTAATGTAGTGATTTTTTTTTCTTAGCAGTGTGGTTGCAAAATGTGATCAGTTCATTGATCTGGGAACAATTTGGTATTAAAGAATGCCAGCAGGGAGCATCACAAACATGTGAGATACAGTACATTTCAGGAGACACAGAATAATCGAATTATGAGACTTTGCCACATCATTTCTCCATCTCCCCTACAATATCCTGAAACACCAAATGATTTGTCTTGCTTTTAGTTTTACTTTTCAGTTGTAAATATCAGGTCAAATAATTCTCACACTGGATTATGCTTGCCTTTTCCCACTTACAGTGCATATGTGTGGTTATGAGGTGAGACTAAAGCAGGAGCAGCCAGGCCATGAGACCGCAGGATTTTGGAGCAGTCCCTTGGCTAGCTGCTGTTTAGTTTTAGCAAGGACTTTGCAAGAAAGAAGTTACATTTAGCAAGAATTTTAAAGTAGAAGGAAGCTTTAGCCAGCTAAGCTCAGAAAGACATGACAACAACAGAGGAGCTGGTGGTTATTAAAGGATTTATAACAAGGTTAAGTAGCAGTACAAAATGTATTTAGCACAAATTCCTGTTTCTCCCTCATCTCTTAGGTTTCCCTAGCCCCCAGAGCAAACAGGCAGTAAATAGAGAATTACATCCTTGCAAAAATATCCCTCAAACCAAGAAAAAGCATATAGGATGAATCAGGGGAAAGAACAATTTCATTATCTTTCAAAAACATTGCTTAGATTTAATATCAGATATATTTTTATCAGGCTCTTTCTCACATTTTCTTAATCCTGATTTCAAGTATATCAGAAATGGAGTACTTACAGGTTATTTTTTTACACCTACAGATTTGATGATTTCTTTAATATTCAAGACTACCTATTTCATTGCATACACAATAGTGTTGTTCTTTATGAGCACTGACATGACAGGTGCATTTTGCTACTTCCACAGAAAGGAAAAGAAAGAGAACTCAGAGAGTATCTCCAGTTTGGGCTGAGGGCTGGTTTCCAGTCTTGTTTGCCTCACATTTGTTATGGAATCCTTGTCAGCCTGTGTTTGATTTGCTGGTCAAATGAGTTCAGTGACTACTGTGATGGTGAATTAGCTTGAAAAACACCTGGAACACTTGCATTATGAAACTCCCAGAGCATTGTATTCTAGTGATCATTGTCAGGCTTAGTCACATCATTTAGACCTAGTAGCATTGTTTGAATGTAGCTCATAGGAATTGCAGGTCATAGATTCTTACTGTGCTACAGAATTTGTTTGTTGATGCTTGTGTTTAAAAAAAAAAAAAAAAAGCTTAAATAAATAATGCAGTAAGTAACATAAATAAGAAAATAACCTTTCTTCAGGTTACCAGTTCTGATGCTCTTTCTCTTAGAAAACATTTCTTTGTAAACTGGGATAATGATTGTTATGTACTCCCCATTTTTAAAGGTCTTTATTTAAAAACTTGGGATTTTCAGCCTTGTATTCCTATCACATCTAACCTGCCATGAGAATGCAAAATATTAAAGGATGCAGACCTTTTGTGAATGCAGGTTATTTTTTGCTGGAACTTAATTGCACAAACCATTTGGATGCTTCAAGGTAATGTTTGAGCAGCTGGGAAAAAAAATTTGCATGTCCACAGAGTGCAATATTGTATCCAGTACAGGCATCTGCAGGGAAAGCCAGCCTGGCTGAAGGTACTTACAGCTCTGCACAATTAAATAAGGTGTCTGTCTAGGCTGCAAAAATGTGCTGTTCCACAAACAGCTTCAACAGCTTTCCGAGATGGATGAGTATGGAAAGAGGTGACCCACTTGCATATCTTTGGGCTTCGTGCCAAAGAGATTTGGGTATTACAACCCATCTCATATCTTTTACAATGCTTGGAAGGTTAAAATGGCATCCAATTTGAGCAGTTGTTCAGAGAAAGATGCCAAAATTTGTCTTAGCAACATAAAATACCTTAGCTGAAAGAAGAGTAATAAAACTGTAAGAGAAAGAGATAAACTGAGACCTATATCAACAGGAAAAAAAGATGACATCTCTTTGTATTTACTGCAGGTGCTGTGTTTGACATATCATAGCCTCTGGAATATGCTCTATGTAAGACAGTCTTTTCCGAAGATTAATTAGGTAAGTGACATATCCTGTTCTGGATACACATACTTAATTTCATCAGTATCAAACAGAGGCCAGATAGCACAGGTTTAGCCTCTTAACAGGCTTCTAACAGGCTGTCCTGCAAAACAAACCTGACCTAGATGGAGCTGCCAGTGTTTTAAGAACCAGTGCAGGCTTTTTCCCCAACTCCATTTAGATGAGGTCATAGACAAGCATCCTTCCCCAGCCACAAATGTGTTTGCTGCCAAATCAGCCAGCAGCCCTTTTTCTGGGAGGAGCTTAGCCCCACTTCTTTCCTTCTGGTTCCCCCACAGCAGATCTGGCACATTATGTGAGCACTCTCTAGGACATTACAATGGATATGAGCCACATACAATGGCTGAATGACAGAGTTTTGCTAATATTGACCAATTTTCATTCATCAACCTAAAGGGTAGGGAAAGAAAAGGAGGAAGGAATTCCCCTTTTTCCAGAATGTACCTCCACAGTAGGTTGAATTGATCCCCAGTAAAGGAGTCTCCTAGAGCCCCAATGTAAATGGCAATCATCATGGCTAGGCTTTGTGAACGCAGCTCCGGGGAGGGCTCCATCCACACTCTTCCCAAGCGCCTTTTCCAAGCGCTGATGGCTGCAAAGGCCAATGGAGGACAGACAAGAGCGGTTGCAAAAGGCACAGCACAAGGACTCCTCAGGAGGTAGAACCTGCAAGACACAATTCTTTCTACGCTGTCTTTTCTCCTCCAGAGTGATCCTGNTGATTCGGAACCATAGAAAAGAGTAGACAGCACAATGGCTCTAGAAACACTGAGCTTTGTACTTTTCTTCAAGTGTTTATTTCACCAGACTCTTTTATAGAGCTTTCCCAAAGCACTCTATACCTTTGCTAGCCTATTGTCTATCTCTCCGTCAATCTTACCATCCAAGGAGATGAGGCTGCCTAGGTAGTTAAACTGTTGGACTGATTTAAGTTCTGGATCGCCAATGATGATATGCTTGTATATTCTACACTTCCTGCAGCAATCACTAGGCCTTCTTCCTTTGCTCTCCCCTTCTCTGTTTGTTCTTACAGGATGTCAAAAAACAATTTTGGAGCCATATGGTAGGAGAAAACAAAGCCAAAAGAGGTGAAACCACCAAAGTGGTATAAGAGATACAGATAAAGATAGATCTGAAAATCAAATGCCCAGAATCACAGCTCAGTATCTTAACCATTCATATCACAAAATCATTATGGTTGGAAGAGGCTTCCAAGATTATCAAATATCCAGATCATTGCCACAGCATTTTTTAGTTTACCCAAAGGTACATATCCTTTAATTGTTAATTTCTATGTAGTAAACAAATTTCATTCCCTTTATATCAACTCAAACTTGTGACTAGCCCATAAATGACTGGACTAAAACGATGCCCTGTGTCAAGGGCAGAGTTACAGCAGGAAACAAGACATTTCACCATTTCTTGTAGTGTTATTTTTGATGACTTCAAATTTCCATAGACTCCTGTACATTATGATTTCTCGTGAACAAAGAACAGTAATTACTTTTATTTATGAACTTTATTTTATTCTCGTAGCTGAAGCAGTTGTCTTATATCCACTTGTAATATTTCCATCTTTGCTCCATTCATATTACTTTCTGGTTTATCTACTTCTGCCCATATTTTCCATTATTTCCAAATGCCAGTACAGATTATTAAATTAATCTGGAAATCCATAATTTCTATTTTGATTTAATATTACAACTTTGGACTCTACTAATTCCTTAACATTTCTTCATATTAATAAGTATGAGGAAGGCTATTTAAATCGCTATAGACAATTTCTATTGTTCTTTCACTGAATATTATACATTTTAATATTTAATAATGGGTACTGATTTTGATGACCGGAAACATTTTCCAAAAAGTGCTTGATTTATGCTTATAACTTTTGGAGAAAGGAAATGGAAATGAAGATGAAATGGGCTGTGCATGTAGGACCCAAAGTTCTGTGTCAATTATTTTGTAATCTTTTTCTGGTCCGTGCTAAATAGGTCAATTCATTTTCTCTCAGAACATGATTTTGAACAACAACATGTCATTAAATGTCTGACTCACCAATGACAGAGAATGAAAATAACAGCATCACCTTTATAAATAACTGTTGTCTTGTCACTTCACAGATGATGTTTGCAAAGGTCCTGGGCTTCTGGTGCATTCAGCATGAACTAAACAGAGGAATTGAAACCATTACAGTCTAATTCTCCTGAAAAAACTTCACGGTGAAGAAGACATATTGATTTTAGTACACATTTGGCTAGTAAACGTGCTAAAGAACAGCAACTTTGCCTTTTGGCTTTGAGTAAATGGAGTAAGTGTTTTGTTCGCAGACAGCATACTACAAAGCCAGAAAATAGGAATAGCATAGCAAATAATGTTAATAAAAATGAGTGAGAGTGTGTTAAAGCAAAATTTAGAATTATCATCTAAAGCTACATGAAAAAATAGCATGCTACACTAATTAGACTGGAAGTAGCAGGGAAAATTATTACTTCTGTGAGCTGTGACCTCTGAAACCTGTTTTTTAGAATGCTTAGTGAGCACTGAACATTGAGTGTGAAACCTGCTGGTCAGAGGGTCAGTGAGTCAGTTCAGTGTGCAAAGCAGGTTGATGAGGCTGGGAGATGGACTCTGGCATCCTAAATGATATGGACTTTGTTAGGATATAAAGCTGTGTGCTGCCATGTTCAAAATGCTTTCAGTGCTTACCCAATCTTGCACGTCTTTATTCTCCACTGCAATCCTTCTGACTTCTCCAAATAGGGTATGTTTATCATCCAGAACTCTGCAAGTTCCACTCCTTTGTCTGAGACATTTCACTGACAGTACTATAAAGAAAAAAGGAAGTAAAGAATGTGCACTCATTAACCAATCCTCAGCTTACAAATGACATTTCTGCCATTTAGTGTTTGGTGAAAAACAAAAAATGCAGGAATGTAGAGGAAATTAAGAACTCCATCTCATGTTAGCAAAGACATTACTGCATGCTTAGATACACTTTGTCATTATTACATAGTATAGCAAAGCAAGCATTAGAAAAGTTTACTCTGCTTATAATGTCAGTTTGTTTTCTTCTAACTTTGGAAGTTTCATAAGTCTTGAGCTATAAATTATAGAGAGCTGGTAAATAATTCAAAGGTGTTCAGGTAATTATTCCTCATGTATCACAGCATAGGCTGTGACACATAACATTAGTTGGAGTATTATCATGTATCATAATTGGCTAATCCCTCTTCTTCCTTTAAATAAGCAACTCACATGCATCCTTCCCTATAAACTCTATCAGTCAATAATTAGCACACCAAGGAAATACAGACCACATTTTCTATTAAAGTTAAATTCCCCATGAAATTTCATTTCTTAGTTCTCAGGAAGAAAACCTAACTGTCCACATAGTAGGATATCACAATATATATTTTCATTCCAGCAAGAAGTAGTCAAACATATAGTCTTAGACATATAGTATTAGTATATAGCATTAGACTCCTCCATTTCATTTCATCAAGAATTTATTTCACCTTAAAGTGCATAAGAACCTTGAACGTTTGCAAAAAGTATAAGAAAGGAAGAAAAACAAACCAAAAAAATCCAGGCAAAATTTCTTTCATGCAGAAGAGCTGCTTGAATGTCTCCTCAGCACTTACCTTTAACCAAACCAGATAGAAAGTGTTAGCACTGAAGTAAACAGATGGTGTCAGTAATGACTGATACCCAGTGGAGTTCTGAACACAGGCATATTCATAGCCTGTCAAGCAGTCCATATTGGCATCAGATCATAAAGTTACCCACTGGAATAAAAAGTGTGAAAGAGACCAGGGCATTTTAGAGTTAGGGTGCCTAAAAACAGCCTCTTCATGGCATACTCTCCTAAGGTACCTTGTTTTACAGAAGTGATGCAGTGCGTTTCAATGCTTTTAATAACCACCTAACAGAAAGGTAATGTACCAGCTGGCCAACTTCTCTGAATATTTCTAAGACTTTAAAGACTACAGCTCCCAAACCAAAGTCATGCCCAAGTTGATGGATGTATGGCTAGGCTTCATGAACGAAGATCCAGGNCATGAGTGGATAAGTAGAAAGCATGCATTACCATCACTGCTTATATAATCATACTTTTGGCCCATTCCCTTTACAGCTCATTGCCTTCATACTCTAGATGCCAGATTTCCATAGGGAAATCAAGCACTCTCTTTTCATGGAAAACTTGAAAGAGCATGCAGTGAGTGAATCCATGGGAAGCCTTTCCAAATGATAATAATGTGAAGTTCATGCATGTTACTGAAAACATGCCATCTAGTGAGGCAGTAGCTATTGAAATTGACCTTAAACAACGCAGTCATGCACAGGGATTTTATTGTGCCTAATCCTTCAGAATAGACAACTACCACAGTGAATCTGATATAAGACCAAGATGCTCCAGTGGAATTAACTTAAAAATTGATCTACTAGAATGTTTTTAAATACATTATGTCATAGAATCCTAGAATGGTTTGGGTTGGAAGGGACCTCTGGAGGTCATCTAGNATGTAAGGTTCTGATATCTTGACTGATGTGACAGGTCCTGATTGCTAGAGAAGATCTCCTCCTCTGTCACAATTTCATAGAAAAGCTATTTGCTCTTTTGATACAATTAAGATAATGATTGCATAAAAGACAATGAATAAATAGAGCATGCTCAATCATTTCTATTGTTAACACAATTTTGTAAGACTAACATATGCCCAGATTCCCAGCACCACAACCAATCTTGGTGCTTGCTTACCATGTCAGGAAACTAACCTCTGTCAGCAGACAGACTCACTGCACAAGACCATGAGATCCTAAACCAGGATATAGGAAAAGCTCTATGGAAGTGTAGATATGAAATTGTTGATGCTGTACTGCAATCAGGATGTAATTGAGTTCAGCTTTTCATGCAGGGGTAACAGAGTAGGATATATCTTAATAGCTTAGTTGAAAATGGAGACAGAAATTTGTTTACTGATACCTAACTACCTACTGTTGAGGGCATTCTCTTTAATAAAGGCACAGACCAAGAACCTACAAACTAAATCCTTCAGTATTCTTCCCTTGTGAAAATCTAAGAACCTGTGTAAAATGAAATGCTACAGAAATGGAACTCAATACTTTCTTAGTTTCCTTTTTAAAAAGCCACAAATTATAGGAGACCAGGCAATGAGGTATTTCAGACATTTAGATCAATTTACTTCCATAGTGAACATGTGATGCAGAAGAGCTG
Source organism: Bucco capensis (assembly GCA_013396975.1). Lineage (NCBI taxonomy): Eukaryota > Metazoa > Chordata > Aves > Piciformes > Bucconidae > Bucco > Bucco capensis. The sequence continues at coordinate 15,652 of VWZO01012157.1, forward strand.
AATTTGAAGCTTAGTGCTTTTATTCATATTTGAAAATGAATAGGATCTCTATTTAGAAGAGGCTTAGTGATTCTCTCTGCTGATTGCCAAAATAATCTGATTTATATTAGAAAATAAGCACTGCCTGATTATTTCTAGTGCTTATTTCTAAAGACATTTTTGTACAGGAGCATGGTGTTTCAGGTTTGTCTTTTCTTTAGTGATGCTATTTTTGAACTTCAGAAATACAATCAGTTACTGATACTTGGTTACATACACTTTTGTTCTGCATGAATTATTTCATGTTATTTATTTTTATTTGATAGAACACTAGGCAGGTCAAAAAGTCTAAAAGCTTTCAAGCTGCTTTAGGAAGAGGTAGAGTTATCATTTTCCAATTAAAATAACATAGTAGATCAACACAGTATCAAACTAAAGCACCAAACCAAAGAAAACTATTTGGAGTTCCTGAATATACATGTTAGTACATACACAAACTGCAGATAGGGTATATCAGTCCACAATACCTTAAAGGCTGACAAGGAATTTGGATAACAAAGCTCTGCTAAATTCAACTGACAGACTGGAAATCATCTGCAATGGTGGTACATTAGTTTGGATAAACTCAGAGTCATTGGTACAAAATGGTTTTGGCTCAGAGTGAAATCTATGATGAAGAAGAACTTGCACACTGAGATGCTCATGTCTGTTTGTAGCAAGTGTTGCATAGGCCAGTGAAAATCAGAAGGACAAGGTTTGTATTCCTTTAAGCTAATTATTCTTTCTGGAAATGTTTCATTACATTTTACTTGCCTCTGACTGAGCTGCATCTGTTCTAAGTGTTTCTGTTCTTCCCCTTGCTTTCAAGCACAAAGTTGGCCTGGAATGAATTCATGCATTTGATTAAAATCTTTTGACCCACCACTTTTTTCTTTGCAATTTCTTGTGTCCGAGACTGCTAAAACCTGCCCAAGTTGAGCTACTGGGATAGCAAGTGTTAAGGATACCTCACTGTTCCCCTTGCTCTTTTGAGGTTGTCAAGGGTTAGAGCTGGGCCAACCACCAACCCAGGGATAGATATTATTTATTATCTCCTTTGCCCCCCCACTCCAGGGAGGAAAAGGGCAAATTAACAGAGAGAGAGAGACTTGTGAATTGCAAATGAAACTTTAACTACTTTAATGGAAACAACAAGAAGAAAATGAAGAATATATACACACACACAAAACCAATATCAGAACCAAACCTCCTTGATGGTAAGTACCTCCTCACCAGTGATGCTGTAGCAGGAGGACTTCAGCAGCAGACAGGACTCAGGCTCAGGAGGCTGGATCCTGGAACTCAGGAACTCTTGAATTGAGATGGAAGGCAGAACAGAGAGAGTCCTGAGGAACAAAGCTGGGCTGCTGAGCTTCACGGGGCTCAGATGCTCAACCTTCTGCCTGGGTAGAGAGCCAGACCTCTCCTTATATATAGTAGTTGTTAAT
>VWZO01012161.1:0-10529 GCA_013396975.1 Bucco capensis
CCACATGCAGTACCGCACACTTCCCCTTGTTAAATGTCTTTCAGTCTCTCCCTGCCCATGTCTCTAGCCTGTCCAGGTCACTCTGGATGGCAGCACAGCTCCTGGTGTGCCAGCCACTGCTCCAAGCTTGGCATCATCTGCAAACTTGCTGAGGGAACACTCTCCCCCTTCATCCAGATCATTGATGAATATATTGCACAGTCCTGGCCCCAGCACTGACCCCTGGGGCACACCACTAGTCACAGCCTCCAGTTAGACTCTGCTCCACCTTATGTCCCTTTTTTTGGGGTGGTGGATGAGTGGAGGTTTCCTTCCTTCCCACCCTCAAAGGCAGCTGCTTGCTGGAGAGAGTGGCTCCAAAAATAGCCTGGTGCCATCTATGTCTGGTAAGGCTCCTAGAAACAGGCTCTTCTCCTGCTAGGGGTGGGGGAGGAATCTCAAGTCAGGATGCTTTTGCTAACAGCCAGTCCTAAAAATGAGCTATGAGTGATACAGCCAAGCTCTCTGCACATCTGGCTGAGGACATGGGGACACCAGTGACAGAGGAGAACTGTGAGGGTGGGCTGTTTCTTGGATTAGTGAGGTCTCAGAGCTGTGGCAGTGAAGAGAAGGGTGAGGTGGGGAGAAAGGTCCTGGCACTTGTTGTGCTCACAACAAAACAAAGCAGCAGATGGTTTCAACTTTGGGATAATATGGAGTGAAAAAGGGTTTGAACCAAGGCTGGAAAAGCACATGCAGGAAGAGAGAGAGAAAGAAAAGAAAGGACAACTCTCGGCAAGTGTCAGAGGAGAAGAAAGCATCAGAGAAAAATGGCAAATGTTACAAACCCAAACAAAAAGGCACAAAGACATGGCTGGGAACATCTGTCCAGCAAAGCATCTCACCAAAGTTCTTCCTTTTGAAGTCACCTTCTTGTTGTGGGGATGTGGCCCCATCCTTGGACAGGGCTTTGCTAGATGCTGAGGGACCTGCTGGGCTCTGTCGTGTCCCATGTCCCCAGTGCTGGCACTGGGGCAGCCAGCAGTGACACACTGAGTGGGTGTGCTTGGGTAGCAGAGCTGCCCCAACTGCTGTGCTGAGCTAAAGAGCAGAATCCCAGAATCCCAGACTCGTGGGGCTTGGAAGGGACCTCTGGGGATCATCTAGACCCTGTTCCAGCAGCTCATCCCCAGCAGCTTGCCCAGCATCCCCTCCAGGGGCCTTGGCAATCTCTGCACACCAGGAGACTCCCCAAGCTCTCTGGGCAGCCTGGGCCAGGGCTCTGCACCCTCACAACAAACAAGTTTCTGCTGCTGCTCAGCTGCAAGCTCCTGGCTTGCAGTGTGTGTCCATTGCCCCTTGGGCTGGCCCTGGGCACCCCTGAGCAGAGTGTGGCCCCAGCCTCTTGCCCCCTGCACCCTTCAGCTCTTGCTCAGCATGGAGCAGCTCCCCTCTGGCTCTGCTCTGCTCCAGCCTCAGCATTGCCAGGGCTCTCAGCCTTTCCTCCTGCCACACATGCTCCAGTCCTCTACCACTCTTTTTAGCTCACAAGTGGTATCTCAATGTCCCTGTCACAGCTGGTGGCATGTCAGGACCATCTCACGAGGTTTGAAGCCTGGTTTGACACTGTAGCAAGACTCACACAACCCACTGCCCACCCCTGCAGCTGGCTGAAAGCCTTTTGTGTTTCCCTATCTCCATCCCTGGAACTATTTTGAACCCACCGACTGATTTCAGAGTGGCATTTCCACCAAACAGCAGCAAAAGAAGCCCACACAACTGAGCTGAAGCCCTTATTAGCCACCAGAGAAGCCACAACATACAAGCCTTGCTGGCTTCACCGTCACTCAGCATCACAGAATCATGAAGGCAACCGCCGATACCCAGGGTGGGGGTGACATGGTGATGTGACTCTCAGGCATGGAGTAGCCCAGGTGACATGCTGTTGGGTTTTGGGGACAATGAGGAGCTGCAGGGCCATGTTCCTAGGGGTGTAGGAAAGTGAGGAGCTGGGGTGATGCCACCCCAGGGTGCAGGAGAGCAGGGATCTGGAGTGATGCCACCCCGGGGTGCAGGAGAGCAGGGAGCAGAAGTGATGCCACGTAGGGGACAGGACAGTGAGGAACCGGAGTGATGCCACCCGGGGGATGAGGACAGCAGGAACCACGGTAGTACCACCGTGGGGGCAGGGTTGCGGGACAGAGTGGGGGACTTCCCGCACTGTCGCCCGTAGTACGGGTCGGAAACGGTGCCATTGCCGGTGCCGGAGCCGATGTCGATGGCAATGCCGGTGCCGGTGCAGTTGGCGATGCCGATACCGGTGCTGATACCGGTGCTGATACCGGTGCTGATACCGGTGCTGATACCGGTGCTGATACCGGTGCTGATACCGGTGCTGATACCGGTGCTGATACCGGTGCTGATACCGGTGCTGATACCGGTGCTGATACCGGTGCTGATACCGGTGCTGATACCGGTGCTGATACCGGTGCTGATACCGGTGCTGATGCTGATGCCGATGCCGGTGCCGGTGCAGTTGGCGATGCCGATACCGGTGCTGATGCCGATGGCAATGCCGATGCCGGTGCTGATACCGGTGCTGATACCGGTGCTGATGCTGATGCCGATGCTGATGCCGGTGCTGATGCCGGTGCTGATGCCGATGCCGGTGCCGATGCCGGTGCCGGTGCCGGTGCCAGGCAGGGGGCGGTCCCGTGCACACAAAGGCAGCCGGTTAGCCCCTCCCTGGGGCTGTCTCGCCCCCGAGCTGCGGCCCAATAAACCTTGCGGCATTTAAAGCTATCTCCTCCCCTTGTGCTCTTCCCGTTCCCCGCTCCTGCAACGCTCCAGTAACTCCGCCGCGGTCGGAGGTACCGGCAGCAGCTGCAGGTGAGCTCCGGGAGGAGAGCGGGATGAATGGGTTGGGGCTACCGGGGAGGGGAGGTTGGCCCTGTCCGGTCAAACCGCAGCCGCCTCCGGTCCCTCCTCCGCGGGCGGTACCGGAGCGCAGCTCGTCCCTTTCCGGGGCTGCTCGCAGCGTCTGCAGGGGAAGGGACGGGGCTGGCCGGGACCAGCGGGAGAGGTGGGTGCGAGGGGAAAAGGAGGGATGGAGGAGGGAGATGTTGGAAGAAAGGGGTGCCGGGGAATTGAGGAAGGAGTCCTGGAGAGGAGAGGAGGAAGGAGAGATGCTAGGAAGAGGGATGTTGGAAGAAAGGGGTGCTGGAGAATTGGGAGAGGGGTGCTGGGGAATTGAGGAAGGAGTCCTGGAGAGGAGAGGAGGAAGGAGAGATGCTAGGAAGAGGGATGTTGGAAGAAAGGGGTGCTGGAGAATTGGGAGAGGGGTGCTGGGGAATTGAGGAAGGAGTCCTGGAGAGGAGAGGAGGAAGGAGAGATGCTAGGAAGAGGGATGTTGGAAGAAAGGGGTGCTGGAGAGGAAGGAGGGGATCCTGGAGAGAAGAGAGAATCCTGGAGGAGGAAGAGAGGGTCTATAGAGAATTGGGGGACGGTGGAGGAGGAAGGAGGGATGCTGAAAGAGGAACAGGAGCAGAGAAATGTTGGACGAAAGGGGTGCTGGAGAAGTGGGGTGATGCAGCATCTTCTGTCTGGTGGCAAAGCGCCGGCTGTCACTTTGGGTCTGTTTGGGTGAGGCTGGGGCTGAGACAGGCTTCCAGGAAAAGGCCAAATCCCTAAGCTGGAATGTGTGTGTGGGGTCAGCCCCTGGAGCTGGCTGCACCATGGCACTGGGTGTCACTTGAGGTGGGTGCACCTCCAAGAGAGGGAGATGGCGCTGAGAGGCTGGCTGTGATTGAGCACGCGGTTCGGGGAGCCGGCGCGGGGCTGAGCTTCCCGGGAATTCCCAAATCTCTTTATTCCTAGCTGGCTAGGTTGCTGGCTGGCTTTGTTTACTTCAGAGCTAATCAGCTTTGTGCATCTACCTTGGGCTTTTAGCTCACCCAGGGCTCCCCGGAGCCGTGGGGGCTTAGGGCGGGGTCGACTCCATCCCCATTTGCACAAGCCAAGCAGATGGAAGCTTTTGTTTTGCCTTGTGGAGGGGAAGGCTGCTTCTTAAAAGGCTTATTTCAATGCAAATACCACCAGGCTGTGCTCTTTTGGAAGCTCTTCCCATCCATTTATTTTTAGGGCTTTGCTAATCTGGAGTGGAGCTTGGGGAGCAGAAGCTCTTTTTCTTAGGGAAGCTTTGGCCACTTTTTGGGGGGGAAAGAAGTGGCATTGAGGTGCAAAGCAGCCAGGCTCCAAGAATTATGATCCTGCTGAATGGGGAGGAGGAACTGGCAGCTGGCAAGCTAACTTTGGTGGTGACCCTTGAAGAGTCAGGCATGCTCTCCAGTGATTTACTGATATTTGGGTGCTTCATTACCCTTTTTTTGGTTCGTGGGTTGGTTGTTTTCTTTTTTTCTTTCCTTTGGTTTCTTGGTGCAAGCCTTTGTGGAGCTGCTAGTGCCCAAGAAGGGAGGAGGTGTTGGAGGGTGGGCTGAGCTCAGAAATCCCCCTCCCATGGTGCAGTGTGGGGTCTACAGCAGCTTAGCCACAGCTGTGATGAGAGAGATGGTTCATGAGGGGAAGGAGGTGATGAGAGAGATGGTGTAAGCCCAGCTGCAGCTTTCCAGCAAGGGCTCAAAGGTCTGGTTTTGGTGGCTGCTGGGCACCTCATCATCAACTTTGCCATTAAGAACTGGTGTCCTGGTGGCTTTGGCTAGTTGTTTTCCCATCATCTTGGTTGTCCCAGGTGCAGAGGGAAGGATAAGTTGCTTTTGACCTGGGTAGATGCTCCCAAACCATTGTGTCTTGAGGAGTGGATGCTCATGTTTTGGAAGCTGCTCTGCTTGCTGCTAATTGCCAGGCCCTTGTTTGAACTGAGGCAATCAAGAGTTGTGACCAAAGCAATATTTTCCTTCCTGTCCCTTGAAGGAGATCTCTCTGATGGGGAAAGGCTGAGAGAGTTGACATCCAGGCAGAGCATCCCTGTGACCTCCACCTCATGCCACGGTGCAGCAGCTAATGTCCTGTTTGCATTAATAGTGTTTTGCACAAAAAGAGAGGCGTGTTGCTTATTGTCTTGTTTATCCTTGGTGGTACCATTGCTTGACCAGGTAATCTAGGTCTTCATTAGCTAGAGCTTGGGGGTTGATGTTGATTCCAGGCTCTTAATATGGGAGGTGGTAATTCCTGTTGTTTGAGTTGAGTCCTATCAGGCCTCTCCATTGTGTGCCCTGAAGGTTATCAGGCTCTCAGGAGAGGAGTGGATTGAAAGGAAGGAAAGAAACACTGGGGAAAACTTCCTTTTCTCATCATCCCTGAGTGCTTTGCTTCCCTGGGACTTGTTATTGGGGGAGGGGGAGAGAAAGAAGAAAGTGGCTCTGCCTCCAAGTAGTCCTAAACCTGCACCTTCCTGTGCCTTCTGCTCATTTGGGAGGACTTAACAGAAGGCCAGCTATAAATCTGAACAAAGTGATGCCCTGTATGGGGATCAACCCCTCTCTTCCTCGCAGGGGACCGAGGAGCCCCCAGCTCAGCTGCCGCCCACTCATCTCCCCTATTATCCTGCCAGCTCCAGGCTGCCCTCCTGCATCTCAGCTGCTGGCCCATCTGGAGCTGAGATGAAAGGCTAAAGCTTTCATTCAGGCTTTGTGTGTGCCTCCTGTGTCTTTCCACCTCCCTCCCTCTCTTAGCCCTTTCTCCACTGTCCCTCTCCCATCCCAGAGCCCACAAGGCAGCTCTGGCATGTGGCTCCGTGCGCTGATGCCGTTGACCTCATTATTTTGACTGCTGGAGGAGGGGGGAAAAGCCCAGGCAGCCTCAGGAACTCCTCAGGTAGGCTTGGGTTAGAGTGTAGGTTGGTGGGTTGTTTTTCATTCCCTCTTCCCTTCTGGAAACACTAGTGAATAATTCAGCTAGGAGTAGGCATCTTGGGTCACCTTGTGCAGCTGGCTGCGTGCCGGAGCTGGCTCCATCCTAAGATGGAGGTTGGGCAGGATTGCTTGGCTGCTGGTAGCTTGCTAGTGTTGACTGGCTGACAGGTAGAAGAGGGTTGCCTTGCTGGATTTTGTTCTTAATTGGTGGATTTCCTGCTGGGAAGCATGAAATCCTTTCCCTCTGGATGGCTCTCAAGTAGTGGTGAGCTCTGACCATCCCTTGCCATGGGGATGAGTGATGCTGGGACCACTGTGCCCTAGCCAAAAATTCCCTGGGGCTGTAGGGCAGGTCTGGTCCCTGCCTGGGACCATGCACCTGATGCTCTTCTCCTTTGGAAATTGTATTGTTTCTTGCTGGTTTTACTGGGTTGCCCAGTGCCTCCTCCCTCAGCCCATGCAGACTCATTCAAGGGAAGCTTTTAGGGCTGTCTGCATTGGGTCTGTCACCAAGAAGGAGTGACCCCAGTGCTCCTGTAGCAGTGCAGGTGCTCAGGGACACTTTGGGAGGTAGCATTTAGCTCTCTGTGCTGATTAGAACTGGTCTGGTGGTGTGGAAGCAGGGCTGAGTGCTGGAGAGGTGTCTGGGGGGGGCAGGAGGTGGTTGACTCTGAAGCTAAGAGCCTCAGCAATAGCTGGGAAGCTCCAGGGGTTGGAGTCACCTTTGCTGCAGGTTTTGGCTGTGAGTTTTGGAGCTGCTGGGGTGGGCCAGGATCTCCTGAGGCTGATACCCAGCAGGGGTGCAGGTGAGAAATGGGATTGCTGGCATAGGAAACTAGTTTGTTGCTTTCCTTCTGCTTGCAGGCATCTGATTTTTTTGGGTGCTGACTTGTCCTTTTGCACCCTAGGTTGAAGGCAAATGTCTGCATCCTCACTCCTCCCCATAGCACTTAGTGGATGCTTTGCTAAAGCAGCTCAAAAGGCATCTGAGGGTGGAGAAAAACAGAGGACACCAAGGGTGTGAGGCTCAGGTAGATAGAGCAATGTGGGGATGGGGAGGGATTGTGTCTGCTTTTGAGAGCTCTAGCAATGTGTCTGTCCTTGCTCCATGTCACTGCAGGAGGAAGGGCAGCCAGGCTGAGCTATTTCTGTCCCATAGACCCTACATGCTGTTTGGCACCAGCCCTGCATCCCTCAGCAGCCACAGGAGCCCAGTGCTGCTCCTGCAGCCAGCAAAGTCAAGGGCACGGCTGCTGCAGTGTCTACCTTGGAGATGATATCCAAGTCCTCCAGCCACAGTGGTGGGACAGACAGGCTGCTCTGATTGCCCCTTTGCTGTGGGATGCTTGTGGTAGCTCCTGATGCCAGGCAAATCCTTCATTTAGGACAGGAAACTTCCTTCCCCACACAATTCCTGATGCTGTGATGCTCTGGTTAGTGATGGGATGAGAGAGATAAGTTGTTGACTTGGATGATGAAGCCCTTGGACAAGTGGTGGGAAAACCACCTGGGTTTTGTTTGTTGGTGCAGGAGAGCAGATATGCTTCATCCATCTGCAAAGGCCTGGAGTGAAAGGACAAGGGGCAATGGTTTTAAATTGGAGAAGAGTAGATTTAAACTGGATATTAGAAAGAAGTTCCTCCCCACGAGGGTGGTGGAACACTGGCCCAGGTTGCCCAGGGAGGTGGTTGAGTTCCCATGCCTGGAGGCATTGCAGGTGAGGCTTGCCAGGGCTCTGGGCAAGCTGCTCTNAGAGATAAGTTGTTGAGTTGGACAAGTGGTGGCAAAACCACCTGGGTTTTGTTTGTTAGTGCAGGAGAGCAGATATGCTTCATCCATCTCCATGCTGGAGTCAGCTCTGCTCTGCACTTGGGTTGCTGCCACCCTTGCAGTGTCCCCAGTCCAACCTTTCTCTGCCTTCAGACAAGGTTTGACCTGAAGTAGCTAAAGGAGAGAGAGAGCGAGCAGTGCAGTGAGTGCCCCAGGGCTGGGCAGTGCCCTGGTGTGGGACATTGTCCTCCTTGGGCATCTGGGATTGTGGAGGAAAGCAGAGATGCTGCAGGCTTGAGGCTCTCCACACTCAGACCACCATAAAAGGGAGCCTGTTTGGCACAGGGATGTGTTTTGTGTTCCTGGAGTGGGGTGGACCTGGTAGTTTGCTGCTCTGAAGTGTTTGGAGAGGCAGCACTTGGCATCTCCAGCACAGGCAGAGCATCATGTTTTGAAGCTCCCTGCCCTTGGGGAGCTGTTGTTACTGGGCTGCTTGTTTACCTCCTTGCTAAGGCAGATCAAGCATCACCTGCAACAGCTGGCAACCAATTGCCAGGTTGTGGAGCTCAAGGGAATAATCATTTTACCCTTGGGGCACAGCTCAGCTACTTCAGCTGAGCTAAATGTCCTCCTAAAGCCAGCAGGAGGTGACCCACAGAGATGTGTGAGCCAGGCTTGTCTCAGCCACCTGAGCTCAGGTGTGTTGACTTGTGGCTTCATCCAGAGGGATGGGAAAGGCAGGATGGAGTGGGGTGGTAGAGCACCAGCTTCACTTCATGCAGCAATCAATCTTGTACCCTGGATGAGAAACTTGCTCCTGTACCAACCCTTGGGGTTTTGGGCCTCTCCATGCTGTGATTGATGTGTTCACCAAGTCCATCTCTCCCCACAGGTTAGTGTGGCAGGCTATGGGATGGATGAAGCTGAGCAGGGCCAGTATGAAGCTCACCTCAAGGAGATCTTCGACAGCTTTGACCCCACGGGCACAGGATCTCTGGGGCAGGAGGAGTTCACTGAGCTCTGCCACACACTGCACCTCGAGGAGCTGGCCCCAGGGCTGCAGCAGAGCCTCCTGCAAGGAAACCTCCTAGGCAGGGTAAGGCTGAGGGGATGCTGGGGGAGGGTCTGGGTCTTGGGTCAGTGCTGGGGCCAGGACTGTTCAATATATTCATCAGAGATCTGGATGAAGGGGGAGAGTGTTCCCTCAGCAAGTCTGCAGATGATGCCAAGCTAGGAGCAGTGGCTGGCACACCAGGAGCTGTGCTGCCATCCAGAGTGACCTGGACAGGCTAGAGACATGGGCAGGGAGAGACTGAATGACATTGAACAAGGGGAAGTGTNCCTGCTCTGGCAGGGGGGTTGCACTAGATGAGCTTTCTAGGGCCCTGCCAACCCCTGACATTCTGTGATAATGTAAATCTCTGCAGAAGCAGAGAATCCTAGAATCTCCTGAGTTGGAAGGGACCCACAAGGATCATTGAGTCCAACTCCTGTCTAAGCACAGGACAAACCCCAAAACATCACACCCTGTGTCTGAGAGCATTCTCCAGATGCTGCTGGAATTCTGTCAGCCTTGGTGCTGTGACTACTTCCAGTGCTCCTAGAATCTGTTCCTAACAGCCAACCAAACCCCAGCTTGGCACAGCTTCCTGCTCTTTTCTTCTCCCTGATCCTCAGAGACAGGGAGCATCACCTAGCTGGGCTCTCATCACACTCACCCCCAGCCTGGGCAGGAGCTCCATCCGTGCTGACCAGAAGGCATCCCAAGGAGCAGTTCTCTTCCCTTCCCCACCTTTGTCTCTTGGGGACAGCTGTGACTTGCTGCTCAGGCTCCTCTTGGCCTCAGCTGTGGCAGCATCCCGTGAGCCATGGAATCTCCTCTGTTCCCTAGGAAGCATGTTGGGAGAATAGCAACCAAAATGTTGCTCCCTGAGCACAGGGAACTGCTTGCACCTGCCCCTCCAGCTCCTGGCTGCAGATGGGCTGGGAGCTGCTTTTGTTTGGCTGTGCTTCCAAGGCCTGGGATTTATGGGAGGGCACTGGGGAGGGCAAGGAGAGGGGGATGGGTTTTGTCTGCTGAGGGGCATCTCAGTGAGGCCAGGTGCTTGCTTTTGTCCCAGGGGCTCAAGCTCTGGGGGTGAATTGCTTCCCTGGAAGAGTAGTTAAGGACTGGACCAGGCTGGCCAGGGAAGTGGTGGAGTTCCCATCTGTGGAGAGGCTCAAAAAGCATCTAGATGTGGTACCTAAGGACATGCTTTAGTGGCATGCTGGTGACTTGATGATCTTAGAGGTCTCTTCCAACCAAAATGATTCTGTAAGTGGACTGGGAGCTGAGCCAGCATCCCAGCAAAGGGCTGGATGTGCTGCTTCCCCTTCCCTGGCTCTGGGGGATGCTTTGGGGGTTGACAGGTACATGCTCTCTCCTAGGTCTGGTGGGCTGAGTAAGTCTTATCCTGGCTCCTGGCAGAGACAAACCATCCCAGAACTGCTTTCCTCACAAGGTTGTGTGTGGAGATGATGCTCATGGCAATTCCTGGGATTCCTTGGGAAGGCTGTTTCCTTGAGCTCTTCCCATCTGACTGCAGGACTCTGAGGATGCCTGCAGGCTGATCTTGTGTGGCCTCTGAGAGGCAATGCCCATTGGCAGTTAAGGTGGGATGTTGTTTTCAGGGATGAATTGCTTGTGGACTGCAGTTATATGGTTTGAGATCCTACCTGGAGCACTGGGCTCAGCTCTGGAGTGCTCAGCACAGACATGGAGCTGCTGGAGAACATCCAGAGGAGGACACACAGATGATGGGAGGCTGGAAGCTCTCTGCTGGGAGAGTTGGGCTTGTTCAGCCTGGAGAGGAGAAGCCTCAGGGAGAACTTCTTGTGGGCTTTCAGTGCTTAAAGGGCCTAGAAGAAAGA
>VWZO01012163.1:14539-43679 GCA_013396975.1 Bucco capensis
TCTTCCCAAGTGGCTTGCCCATTCTTCCATGTACTATATATGTTCTTCTTATGCCTAAGCTTATCCAGTAGTTCCCTGGTCAACCATGCAGGTCTTCTAACTGTCTTACTAGATTTCCTACTCTTTGGGATGCACTGATCTTGAGCCTAAAGGAAATGGTGCTTGAATACTAGCCAGCTTGCTTGGGCCCCCTTACCTTCTAGAGCCCTGTCCCACTGGACTTTATCAAGCAGTTCCCTGAGAAAGCCCAAGTTGGCCTTTCTCAACTCCAGAGTAGTGATCCTGTTCTTGTCCCTGTGCCTACTGCCTACAATCCTGAACTCCACCAACTCATGGTCACTACAGCCAAGGGTGCCCCCTACCTTCACATCCTCAATGAGTCCCTCTTTATTTGTTAGTACAAGGTCCAGCAATACTCCTCTGCTTCTTGGTTCCTCCACCACCTGAGTTCACAAGTTATCATCAATGCTCTGGAGGAACCTACTGGACTGCGTATGCCTGGCTGTGCAAGTCTCCCAAAAAATGTCTGGGTAATTAAAGTCTCCCATGACAACCAGAGCCTGTGATCTCGAGGCTTCTTCCAGGTGCTTATAGAAGGCCTCATCAGTTTCATTATCCTGATCAGGTGGCCTGTAGTAAACACCCACCACAATATCTCCTGTACTAGACTCCCCCCTAATTTTTACCCACAAGTTTTCCACTGGCTTATCATTGCCCCCCAAGGAGAGCTCAATACACTCCAAATGCTCTCTCACATGTGAGTTAAAGAGCTAAGAAATGATTTACAGCATTTAACAGGGATAGAAAGTCCATGAAAAACATCAGATCTAATACTTAAGTGAAAATCCCTGGCTATGCATTTGCATTAACAAAGTTATTCTGGTCTACTTCTATTTAGCAAAAGTAACAAAAAACCACAGCCAACTACAGACAAAGTTGGTTAATGAAGATTTCTTTTTTCTTATAAATTCCATAACAATGTCCTCTTCTTCCCAGAAATAAAATTTTAAAATAAAAGCTGAAACATTATCAGTGATGTCAGAAAAGCTTCAGCTTCTGTTCCTCCTTAACAATACATTTGTAGTTCATACACTACAATCCTGATTTTTCACTGTCCAGGAGATCTTAACATGTATTTGTTTTAATGAGAGTGAAAGCAATTACTTGTACTACTGGAAGAGTATATTAAACTTTTTTCTTTTTTTCCCCCCCTTATTTTAACTACAGAATTGAGTAGTGTAGTATTACAAAAATTAAGACATTGGTGAATTGTATGCATTTCTCTGAAACTTTCTTGTACAGACAGTTACAGCAGGTCATTCTCTCATTCTTCTTTTCTGTCCATGCTAATACTTCCTATGTCTGTTCAACCACTGATTTGATTAACTTAATTAACTGAAACTTTTTTAAGGCTTCAATAGTTTCTGTACAACAGACTTGACACAATATATTTAATCAGTTATTCTTACATTCATCCTAATTAAAATGTACTTATGCTTTTTCTGAAAGGTTACTTTTTTACCCTCACATAAATTCTATTAGAATTGTATCACCATTGCCCCACAGACACATATTTAATGACTTGCAACTTAAAAGAGCTGTTCAACCATGATTTCAGTGTGTCAGATATGAAATGAGTTTAGTTTGCCCACTGTTAGAAAAAAAAATTATGGCATCAAACAGACTCAATATTTACAGTTACACTTAAATATCATTTGGCATAAATAAATGATAATATTTTCATGTCAATTTCTCCTGGGTGCATATGAATTCCAGGAGTGGAAGGCAGTTATACTAGAACGCTAGTGGTACTGTTGACATGGAGAAAATCTTTGAATTATTGGTACCTATCTTTTATAAGCAACGACCAATAAGTTCTTCCCATGAATGTAGAAAGTGTCCTATCAAACTTAGTTATCATTAATGTGGAGAATTCCCTGTCCTACAGTATCATCCTACAATTCTTTTCTGGAAATTTCAATTATATGTAAAGTTCTGCAGAGATGTCTACACTTATGTGAGAATCAGTCTCATCTCAGACATCACCTGTCTTTATACACATACACATTCTGTATACATATGCTGGTAATAGTCTTCATCCTGTATACCCACAAAACTTGATCATCAAAATCTGGTGGTGCTTTTAATGTGTACAAATTAATCCAGTAATGAGCAAAAGCCCAAAAGCTAAGCTAGAACCATAGTGGCTGAATCTATTGCTACTGGAGTACAATTTCTGCTAGTCCAGAAGTGAGGAGGTTTTTTTAGGTCCTGTGTTCTGACTTTAAACATTGCTCCATATTTATCTGCTAGTTTTGTCAGAACAGGTTTGTTTTCTTAATACAGTGTCATAGTTTTTTTTTCCTATATTTCATAAGAATGTGTTGAAATGTTTATATATTGATCAGTCCTAAATGTGATTGTGCCCATTGGTAAGATTCACCCTGAGTCTTCTCTTCTCCAGGCTGTGCAGTCCCAGCTCTCTTAGCCTTTCCTCATAGAAGATATGCTCCAGTCCCTTAATCATCCTTGTGGCCTGTTGCTGAACTTTCTCCAGAAAACTATAGAATATTTAATAAGACCAGTATTTTGTTTGGCTTCATTTTGTTTCAGGTTTTTAATGACCTGTATAGCAGCCTGATATTCCAAAATATAATCAAATTCATTAAGTTCCCTGTTTATAAAAAACTCTTTTTTCATATTCTTTATGTCAACCTCACATAAAGAATCAAAAGTTACTCTTTTGATTGAGTTACCAGCATCTTCACAATTTTGGCAGGGACATCAATATGTTTGGATATCAAATTTATTCAAGTTTCTTTGTCAAGCTATTGTTTCTTTTAAGAATATAGGATTTACAACAAAACTGAAAAACTGCACAATCAGTTCAATTCATTAACTATTTTTGTACAAGTACTAATGGAAGATTCCTATCAGCTTATGATGGACAATGACATTTTTTGTTTTCAAAGCTATCAAAGCCCCAAATTAAGAAATTTATCCAATTTATCATATTCTGTAAGGCCATCTCCATCATGTTTTGGTAAAACAAAGACACTCAGGAAAAATTTATCCCAAATCCGTTGATATGTTCCCTTATTGTAGTGACAGGATATGAAAGGTAAACCAGTTACATAATTAGCAGATCAATATGCTTCAGAATTTTTCCTTTCTAGATCATTTGGGTAGATACAAGTGGTGTGTTAACCTTGACTGGCTGCCAGAGACCCACCCAGTTGCTCTCTCACTCACTCTTCTCAGGAGGAGGACATAAGGTAGAAAAGCTTCTGGGTTGAGATAAAGACAGGGAGATCATTCATCAATTACTCTCAGAAGGAAAACAGACTCAACTTGATTAATTTCATTTATTGCTGATTAAAAGTAGGATGGTGACAAATGATAACAAAAACTAAACCACCTTTCTCCCACCTCCATCCCTCTTTCCCAGGCTCTGCTTCACATCTTCACTCATGACTCCTCCAGTTCCTCTACTCCCAGCAATACAGGGAGGTGCAGTCAGTTTACAAAAGCTCCTTGCTGTCACTCCTTCTTTTCTTCGCATTTTTCCCCTTTTCCTGTGAAAGGGTCCTTCTCACAGGCTACAGTCTTTGAAGAACTGCTTCAGAATGGGTCCTGTCCACGGACTGCAGTTTGTTCAGGAGTAGACTGCTACAGTGTAGGTCCTCCATTGGGCCACAGCTCCTGGTGGGATCCTATTCTTCTGTGGGCTCTCCACAAGCTGCGACTTCCTTCAGGACATAACCACATGCTTTGGTGTGGGGACCCCCAAAGGCTGCAATGTGGTTATATCTGTTCTGCTGTCACCTGCCACAGGATGCAGGGGACTAGGTCTCTTATGATAGGGCTTATACAGTTACTAGATTAATTATTTTGTAATTAAGTAATTTAAAAACTTGCAATTTTGCAATTTTTAATGCTGCAGAATCCAACATAATAATGTCGGGCCTAAGTTAGTAACTCTCATGACAAAACTAACTTGGCTTAATGCAAAATCATGTGTGTGAACACACTCAAGCACAGTCAGCATGGGTTTATTCTCTTCTTATTTAACCTAATCTGATGATGAATTATCCTTCTTTTTTTTTGAAATAGCATCTATTTCAAGCTTAAACTTCTTTGACTTCAAATGCAAGCTTTTCACTTCTTTTCAGAGGTCTATAAATAGATAAAAGTGATCAGAGGAATTTTTTAAGGTCTGATTAGTAGGGCAAACAGGTCACACTCCCAAAGCCTCACATAATACAGCTTTTCCCACTGTGCATACTGGACTTGTCTGTGTTTCTAGTAAAAATGTTTTCCAAGAGTTTCTCATTCATTCCAATAAGCTAACACCAGAAGCAGGGACTGCTTTCTAGAGGCTGTTCATTTGAGTGTTGCAGAAGGAAAAGCAAGATTGCTTTCTCCATCCGCTACCTGTTTTTCTTTTTTCTAAGGATTTCATTAGTGTTAGGTGCCATAGCAATTCACTCAGTCTGAAGAAAACGTCTCCAAAGAATATTAAACCTCTGAGTCACTGTTTTTCAAAGCAGACTTTCCATAAAATTTCTTATATAGACACATCTCCATGTGGCTGTATTAAAACCATTATTTTAGAGTGTGACCAAATTACCAATGATTCAAACCATACTCATAATGATAATCTGTTCTTTTCAGTGTTTAGTATCCCACTAGGTTAAATTTAAAAGCAAATATTTTCTGCATTCATCTGTAATTTTTATTACAATTGCATTTAACTGTGCTAAGGAAGAACTCACCCTAGAGTACTGCTGCTTCTAACAATGTTTACAGGTAATTGGTGTTTTCCCACTCAACAACTGCATTTTGGGATCTGCTCTGTGTGTTCTGACTGTTATAACTGTGCTTTTACCTCTCATTCAAGTAAATTTTATCACTAGGTCAGATGTAAAGTGCTAATAATTTTAAGTGATAATAGAGGAGAGGAGAATATAAAATGAATCTATGAAAACAGAATATCACAATGAAATACTCTATTTTGGGCAGCTATTGAAAAGTTTGCCTTTATGAAAGAATGTACGAACAAGTTGCATCTCTAACACATAGGATAAATGCCAGGGCCCTGAGAGCTCTGCTAGGACATCATGTCCCTGCCTGACTCCCTGCCCTGGAGCTGCCCTCACCTGCCCACAAACCCTGCAGCCTCCTGTAGCAGGGTTGGTTTCCAGCTTCCCACAGCCCTGTCCTACCTAGTCACAGGCCTTGCTGAGCAGGCCTCACCTATATGCCCCATCCTCAGAGAGGTCCCTGATTCCCAGGGCTGGTGCTTCTCCAGTGACCCCAACTGCTCTGTTCCTGGCTGGGGCAGTGGGATGGGCCCTGGCTGCCAGGCTCTGCACTGATGAACCCTCTCTATTAGGAGTTCCCAGACCCAGGGAGCCACCAGCCTGGGCAGTGCCCTGACAGTGACTTAGAACTTCCAACATAAATTATCACAGTAAACTGACATATTGTACATACCCTGCAAGAAAATAAAACAACAACAACAAAAAACCAAAGTGGAATTTGTTATGTAAAAGAGAAAAATAAAATCAATAAATCTCATGGCTCTTTTGTCCAACCCAAAAATTGATCAGTTCCTTAATTTTGGTATATCTTTCTTTCATTGTAGAAATAGTAAATTTATTTCAGAATGTGAACATATATCACTACATAAATAGAATTCTTCAGTTATAAGTATACTTTTAAAGTAAATAAAACCCACTGGCTTGCACTGAGGCTAAGCAGACTGTTTGGAGGACTCAATGTAGTAGTTTACCATTCTCCTAACACTGTGCCTAGAAAAAATGTGTCCTTGACCCGTGCAGGAATTCCCATGCAGCACTAGGTGTTCCTAAAAAGGAGAATTGTTTGCCTAGTCTTGCTGCATGATTTTTTTTTCCTCTCAAGTCTAATGTGAACTAATGTCCACAGTGAGCAAAGTTTACCTTAACTTCGATAATATTTTTACCTTTTTTTTGAAATAATTGTGGCTGGTTTTGAAATAATTGTGGCTGTTAGAAGTACACTGAGCTCTAGATTAGATGTTGACTAGAAAGTTAAGAACTTTGATATGAATATAAGCTTCACTATAAATGTCCAGATAAATACCAATAGTCATTGCCATATTCACACACTACTGTGGACTATTCTACTAGAATGTGGTACTCAAAGCCCTAGTTGGTATGCTGAGCACAAACACTTAGGATTATAACCATAGCACCAGTTCTGGATAGAAATTATGACTGCAAGATTCCATATTTTAAAGCTCCAAGCATAGAAATTTCTTTATGAAAGAAAGAAGTCCTGTGCCATTCATCAAAGACCTCTTATGTAAAACTGCAATACTTGCCTAAAAGTTGTCAACAGCAGCATGATAAAAAATCACAATCAGGAGACATCGTTATCCGAGATGACAAATGGGAAGAAAATAAAACAATTTACTGAAGGTATACTTTACTGATCTTCATTTCTGTTTGTTGGGGTTTAATCCCAGATTAAACATGTTAAACATATATAAATTCCACTCAGCCATACACTCGGTTCACAGCAGTGGCATAGGGAAAACACTTGGATGGGTAAAAGTGAGAAAATTAATGGTTGAGATAAAGACAGTTTAATAAGTAAAGAAAAGCTGCCCACAAGCAAAGCAAAATAAGGAATTTATTCACTACCTCTCATCAATAGGCAGGCATTCAGCCATCCCCAGGAAAACAGGGCTCCATCATGTATAATGGTGAATTGGGAAGACAAATGTCCTTACACTGTAAAATACCCCTTCCTCATTTTTCTCTGCACCTTTTATTACTGAGCCGGATGTTGTATATGGAATGGAATATCCCTTTGGTCAGTTGGGGTCAGCTGTCAGAGCTGTTTCCCCTCCTATCTTCTTGTGCACTCCCAGCCTACTCTCTGCCAGGGCAGTGTGAGAAACAGAAAAAGCCTTGATGCTCTGCAAGCACTGTTCAGCAATAACTAAAAAAAATCCCTATGTTATAAACACTGTTTTCACCACAAATCCATAATATAACATCATGTAAGCTACTATGAAGAAAAATAACTCTATCACAGCCAAAACCAGCACACCGTTTATAAAGAAATGGACCTTAATTACTTTTTGAATAAATTAAAACCCTATGTCTGCGCAATGGATATATATCTACTTACTAGATACATAGATCAGGACAATCACACAGAATCACAGAATCATCTAGGTTGGAAAGGACCTCTGGAGGTCATCTAGTCCAACCCCCCTGCAGTGGGCAGGGACATCCCCAACTAGATCACGTTGCCCAGAGCCCTGTCAAGCCTTGCCTTGAATGCCTCCAGGGATGGGGCCTCAACCATCTCCCTAGGCAACCTGTTCCAGTGTTCCACCACCCTTGTGGTAAGGAACTGTTTTGTAATAACAAGTCTAAATCTTCTCATCTCCAATTTAACCCGGGACCTCATACAATCTAGTGATAAGTCTTAAGAAATCATAAACAGAGGCTATTCTCTTCCCACTCAAATTTTATACTAACATACTAACAGCAATTGTCACAAAACTTCTATTCCTTAAGAAAGGGGGAAGACCTTACCATATACATCTCTTGGAACATCTAGGAAGAGGAAAGAGGTGAAGATGACTGTATCCTTGTGAACTACATCTTTAAAGCTTTCCTGCCTTTGGAGTAGAATGAGGGGGGAAACACTGATACTCCCTGCCATTAATTAGAATATAATATTATTATATTACCATATACTCTACATAGAATCATAGAATCATAGAATGGTTAGGGTTGGAAAGGACCTCTGGACGTCATCTAGTCCAACCCCCCTGCTCTGGGCAGGGACATCCCCAACTAGATCAGGTTGCCCAGAGCCCTGTCAAGCCTCACCTTGAATGCCTCCAGGGATGGGGCCTCAACCACCTCCCTGGGCAACCTGTTCCAGTGTTCCACCACCCTTGTGGTGAGGAACTTCTTCCTAATAGCCAATTTAAATCTCCTCCTCTCCAGTTTAAAACCATTGCCCCTTGTCCTTTCACTCCAGGCCTTTGCAAACAGGCCCTCTCCAGCCTTCTTGGAAGTTCCCTTTAAGTACTGGAAAGTCACTAGTAGGTCCCCCTGAAGCCTTCTCTTCTCCAGGCTGAACAATCCCAGCTCCTTCAGCCTGTCCTCATAGGATACTACCATATACATACTCTATATTAGAATATAGAATATGGTATTTAAATTACTTCTATTTGGGTTTGTTTTGTAAGGCCAAATATTCTCCCAACATGTGAATTATCTTTACAACTTTTAGGTCAGTGTGGGAGGGGAATTAGGGTATGTATAAACATTTCTTTACTTTTTCCAAGCTTGGAGAACCCAACCACTATCTCTTCTTTGGATGAAGAGCCATTGGTAGCAATATTATTAGTAACCCTTGCACAGTTTCATATAAATGAGCTCTTTCACTTTACTCCCTTTGAAAATCACACCAGGTTCAAAAGGCATGGCACATAGGAAATATAGCCATGTCTTGGCATATGTAGAAAAACCACTCCAGTTCATAGAAGATAAATTTAGAAAGTAACTCTGTGACAGTGTGGACAAAATGGCAAGAGTTTCATTTTAACAAAACAGTTTTAGTCAGGTTTCTACCAGACAACATGGACATCTAGCCCAAGGCATTGCACAAATTGGGTGGATACAATGCTCTGAATTCTTTCAGTGCCTGCATAAAAGTTATCCATTTCACATTATTTAAAAAAAAAAAAAAGTAATCATTTATATATTGGAGACTTGGAAAAGTTGTTCAAAATTCCAACTATGGTTAGGTAAAACCTCAGTGGATTTTTTTTTTTTCATATGTATGCAAATACTAATGTTTCTGGCATTTTCACATTAAAGTGACTTTGAAAAGCGGTCTTCCCACAGGCAAACATACCCTTCTCTAAACAGCACTGTTTTGTTGCTGTTGTGTCTTGGGGCAAGTTTCTTAAAGCATAGACATTTAGAATTGAAAGGGACAAATGAGTGCTCAGAATTCAGTGGAGAAGACTAGTGACCACTCTCATCATAAATAGTGCATCACTGACAATAGCCCTAGAAAAAGGTGTGAGACATAAATTTGTATCATTGCCAAGACAAGCACTCATAAAGCACAATTGGAAAGGAATATCTCATGGTTTCTCTACTGCTTTAACTGGGAAATGAAAATGAAAAAAAAAAAAAGGAAAAAAAAAGAAAAAAGGGGAAAAAAGAAAAGAACGAAAAAAGGAAAACCAGTAGTGAGAGAATTAAACATAGATTTGACACTGAATAAACTCCAAGTGTGTAGACCTAAAGAGACATGCTTGGGGTTTTGGTACTCTTCCTCATAATGATTTGAAAAAAAATTCATCTTTTCATACTGAATTGAAAAAAAGAACCATTGTTTTTTTCTTAAGAGTGAAGTGGAACACTGCAGATTTAACCAGGTGTGTTAGTACCTAAAGGCATAGACAAGAACACAGTGAAGTCCTCTTGTGAAAGAATTCTCTCAGCTGATCATGAAATATGACTCAGTAAATCATAATCAGAAACCAGCTGGTTTAAATTCCTGAGCCAAAAGATGCAAGTCTTCCTGCTACTATCTATCTGCACCAAACACAGTATCAAGGTGCAAATTTGTTTTGATCGTATCAGCTAGCTATTGATTAAAAAGATTGGCTAAGAAGAGTTTCCTGAAGAAAAACATAGATACTCATGCCACAGTATTTCAGCTCTGGAAGAATGAACACAGTAAACTGTAATAAGATTATTTTTAAATTAATAAATCTTCACAGAAATTAATAACAGTTTATCAATATTTATGCATCAAAAAAAATAATTTTTGCTCCTCTGCTGAGATCAATGTTACTGTTTACTCTACATTACAACTAAATTAAATGTTAGTGTTCTGTCAATGTCCCCAAATAAAATGTGAAAAAAACAACTTCAAAATACGCTTTTCAGCCACAATGATTTATGTGATGGTCATTGATCTCAGCTTATCTGTAAAAAAAAAGCTACCGAAAGCAAATCCCCAGCTAATTACTGTAGAATTGTTTTATTAAAATAACATGATGGCAGCTACAAAAATGCCTCTTGTCATTTACTCGCTTTTTAACTTCATCTGTTTTGCACAAAGTTTTTAATGAGGAATGAAATCTGTGATTCGTACATAGTTAGCAAAACATCAGAACGTAGTGTGCAATGCAAATTCTTTCAATTTGAAAGAAAGTTTATTTTTCTGAGAGGCTTGAAAACTAAAGATATTTTTAGATTTGTAGCTTCAGATTCTGAAGCCTGAAGTTTGATGCAGCTTTACAATTTCTAATACTTATTTGGACATTGGTCATATCATTCAAGTATTTTGAGTGAACTAATGTATGTAACATAACAACTATCTAATGCATAAAATAATCACCCAGTCACATCCAAAGGTGTATTGGGTTTGGCTGAGATGGAGTTAATGTTCCCATACAGTTTTCAGAAATGCTGTGCCTCGGGTTGAAGATAAAACCTGTGATGTTGTGACTGTTGCAAGGCTGGCACAGCACCAAGGCAATGGGGTGGATAAGATCCTGGGAGGGCACACAACCGAGACAGCTGACCCAAACTGACCAAAGGGCTATTCCATACCATATGATGTCAGCTCAGGGATAAAAAAGGGGAGGAGGGATGGAGGGAATGAGTATCAGAGATAATGTATAACAAAAAACAGTAACAAAAATAAACTCAGTGCATCAGAGAACATGTGACACTTTCAGTTCAACATAAACCAGCTCCCTTGTCACCAAACTAGACAATATTATTGTAAGGCAGCACAAAATTATGTAAAGTATCATTATACTTATTTCCAGAATGGGATGCTTGGATATATATACAAGAAATATTAAATAGGGGTATGGCACAGTCTGAAAATCACTTGGGGTCTCCTGTGGCCCCTGGCGCGATAACTGTGCCAACAGCAGAGGGAGCATTAAACTCATTGCCCACGGTAAAGTGTGGGGAGTGATACCCATGTTCCTATAATCCTTGTATGGGTAGGATGAGCTCATTAGCCTTCTGGCAGTCATCCTAGGAGAGGGACAACACTGATTCCAAACCCGGGCAGATGGAGCTCGTTTAGCCCTGTAAGGCCTTCCATCTAAGAGGTTAAACCTCCGTCCTAAGGACCTCGCTGCCAGCATCCAAGCTTGCTAGGCCCTGGCAGATGAACCTTAGGACTAAAGGGTGGGTCCAGCTCTGCGCATGCTGTGTCTCACCTAAAAAAACTCCCTTGCGCAGGCTCGAGGGTGCTATCCACTATCCTCTTTTTATCAGTGAGCTTGTAAAAGGCGCTGATGAAGAGCATGGATGGAGCCCTCCCTGGATCTTCTTTCGCGAAGTCTAGCCACCACGACGACGATTAAATAGGGGTAAGACATTAGTATTAATTCTCTGTATGACATGATAGGTCTACTGCTGTAATATTTTGCTTTATTCTGGTGCCTTTATCTTGTGATAGAGGTAAGTGAATTGGAAAGGGATCTATAACAATAAAAAATAAAATGTAAGATTTTGCCTTTTAGTTTTTCTAAGAAGTGGTGGCAATTGCAATATTATATTTTTTTTACTGCTGGACAAGTTTTTGTGTTACTATGAAAGGCCATAATACAGCCAAATAGCTGTATGCTCCAGTTTAGAAAAGTAATCCTAGGCTGGAAATAAACAAATTTTAAAGAGCCATTGGAATCAGTGCCTTGAATATGGAAAAAGAAAGAGTTACTATTATTCAAGGACTTTAGAGAAAAGTCATACACCTTGAGAAGATATGCTACAATCAAAACCTTAATTCTGATGCTGACAAAGCCTGAAACTGAAATTACTGCATGATGGTCTAATTAACAAGGAGGTCATGAAAGATTAACACAAAGGCTTTCTCCGATGGTAAGACCTGCCAAGCATTGTATGAATTAGCAGAGGACACATGTAGAAAAATAAAACTGATGTTTAATTTTCAGCTACTTTCAAAGACTTCAGGAAGATAAATTGCTCCATATATTCAGGGCTAAGCTTATAGCTAACACACTCTGAGTGATAAGAATGGTATATTCTCAGAGACTGGTGAATAAATCTGCTTTACATCAATCTTGAGAATAGATATTTTTAATTTGGTCTTGGGGATTTCAAAGGATGGTTAGCTAGAGTAACAGCTAAAACTCCCAAATAGGCTTTCTTTGTTTGCCAAAGGCAGGAAGAGATATTCAGTAAAACTGTTTATCAGTTATATTACCTATAACTGAAAAATGGCACATATCCAGTGATATATTGGACAAATATTTAGAAGACTGGAATGTAGAGTTGTTATCTAACGAGTGTTTGATGTTGATGAATTATGGTTATGATCACAGGAAGGAGTTTGATTTGTTTGGGGATTCTGAATCAAATTTTGAACATTACTTTTGATACCTTCTCAGTATTTCATGTTATCTTCTGTAGATTGTTGCTAGAATTCATCTATCCTTATCTTGTACAGACTGTAAGTAGCTCATTCAGATTTTTGCTTCCATTAGGCCAGATCACTACGTAAACTTGTTTATCTGTCTGTGAGCACATATAAACAGAATTTTCTCATACTTTCACTAGAAGTGTATTACTAACACATTGTTACTATATTTACCATCTTTCTACTTGTTTGTACAGAGGAATGAATTTTACATTCTCCTCAGAAAAAATTTAAAAGAAATGTGTAAAACAATTACAACATAGCTATTATAAGTAGCAGCAATGTTTTTCCACACCAAGTTGCTTCTTCAGTGAGAACATGTGTCTTCTAGATCTTTTCAGCTGGTTGGAGAGTAATTTTCTGGTCTTTTGGAAGTCAAAATAACTGTTCCTCTACATAAGCTTGGATATGTACTTAAAGCTTGGATATGTACTTAAATATTTTCTTGGCAGAAAAGCCTAGTTATAAAATCTCACAGACTGTTTGAAGAATTATTTTAATCTAAAATTTCTCCTATTATATCTATCCCTCCAGCATTTTGTAGAATGTTACATTCATGAACAGACACACAGGTTTGTAGTACAGGTTAACCACACCATCTGCTTATATTCAATAAATAAAACCATTTTTATTTATATAACATATTTTTTACGTTGGATTACCTCCCCTCTGAGGACAGGCTGAAAGAGTTTAGGTTGGAGAAGAGCCTGGAGAAGAGTTCAGGGTGACCTTATAGCAGCCTTCCAGTACTCAGAGAAAGCCTACAGAAAAGATGAGGAGGGCTCTTTATCAGTGACTGCAGTGATAGATTTAGGGGTGATGGTTTCTGAACTGAAAGAGGATAGATTTAGATTAGATAGTAGAAAGACATTCTTTATGGTTAGGGTGGTGAAGCACTGGAACAGGTTGCCCAGAGGAATTGTTGATGCCCCATCCCTGGAAACGTTCAATGCCTGGCTGGATTGGACTTTGAGCAATCTGATCTACCAGAAGGCATCCCTCGTCAGGGCAGGTGTTTTGGAACTAGATGATCTTTTAGTCCTTTCAAACCTAAATTATTCTATGATTCTAGGACACTTCAAATTTTGTGGTTTCCTCCTTTACACAAAAGGTACAGGTACTTCCTCTGCATCCATTTTTTTTTCTCCTGTGTGGGTGTGAGTGTTTTGTACACTATATATTAAGAAACAGTACCATTAAGCACATATTGAGTAACATGGAATTATTCATTCACTAGCAGTTGGTGTAATAATGAATTACATAAACAGAATGAAATCTGATTAATAACATGATCAGATTATACCTGTTTTTGCAAAATCTTTGATAAGAAAATGTAACTTTTTAAATATGAAGATAGGAAACTGACAAAATACACAGAAATAAAATTAAAGCCCCATGATGTTCTGGGCTTCAAAAGTCACTGCAAATAAAAGTATTTATAATGGAGATATTACTTATGTATCCTTGGAGTTTTGACCCTGGATTCTTATAGTTCTATTAATAATCTGAAATACAAGACAAAGACTTAATTAACCAGGAAGAACAATATAGACTGAAAGTACAGAATGCAGAACTGTGACCTTGGTTCTAAAAATATTTGGCACTTCCAGTGAATAATGAGATGACTCTGAATTAACTCCTACAGTAAGGTTTGGCCTAAAAGCAATAAAGTGATCCTTGCATGTACAAACTGTAATAAATTAACGAGGCTGGACTTGTTACATTAGCTTTGGTTTTGGCAGTGGAATAACCATTATCGGAATTCTATATTCTGGTCTGATGTTCATAGCTCAAGGAGTTGGTAATAAACAGGAAGAAATTCAGAGAAGAATGCAAGAACATTTAATGGCTTAAAAACATATCTGATACTGAAAAACAATGAGACAAATTATTTAATTCAGTAAGAGGAGTGTACAAAGTTTATTTGGTTCAATATCCTACAAAGAGGTTTTGAAATATGTCTGGTCATTTGCAGAAGAAAAAAAGAGATGCGAATGAGGAAAAGGATCCTGATTCTTTTATATAGTAGAAGAAATGTTGAGGAGAAGTATACAGGTTCATAAATTTTTGCTCAAGGGAGTGTTTTCACTACCACCCTCTTTCTACTTGCTAATCATTCTTGAACTTTTAGATCTATAACACTATTTTTACATTCAACTTTATTTTTGTCTTTGTTGTTTTAAGTAGTTAGGTTCTTAACAAAATTAGAAAAAGATAATGCCCGAGAACGAGATTTTTCAACACTATTAAAATATCCAACTTAGTCTGTTTGCAGTAAACAGGAGTGTTAAACTTAACATCCTTTGTTCCTGGCAGAGAATATTACTATACTCTACATCAAACCCAGGTGAGTCCTTTCTCATGAATAAGTAAAAAGGTAATGGCTATCCTGCCAAGATAATTGGAATTAAAAGCACCTCCCTTGAGCTGTGTAAGTTTAAGGTCCTGTGTTGTCTTCAGGACAGTCACAGTTTAACACAACAATTCATCTTATGCAATATATTTGTTATGGTGCAGAGGAGTCTAATGGATACTTAGCAATGAAAAATTGATCCCCCCTACTTGCATGACCTGATGGTCAGGCATAGAAATTAAGTATACACTTGAGATGGACATTGTATAAGATGTCCAGCTGGCATAACCAGCTTCTCCTTGACTTAACCTGAATGGCTTCAGTGTTGAAAGTCTACTACTTGCAAAATAAAGACAAAAATAAGAACTAAGTCAAGTTCTTTTACTAATGTGTTGTGCATTAGTGTAGTCAGTCCCTAGCTGTGAGGGAAAAAAAAAAAGATATTATTTCCCACATTAATCAACTAGAGTGGCAGTATTTGAAAAAAAAAAATGCAAGAGCATGCTCATCAGAATGTGCTTACATTTTTTACAGTTTCTGTATAAGACAGTAGAAAGGTAAAAAATGAAATAAGATGAACTAAGATACTGTTCACCAACATTCTTTTAATAAAAAATTAAAAGGGAATTTGATTAATATAATATTAAAAAGATCACAAAACCATACCTCATATTATATATCACTGATAGATAAACACAGGTAAGCTATTCAGCAATCAGCCCTCGTTAGGGATCCAGTCTCACCCTTATGGTAGAGATATACTGCATTTGTTCCTTAGACCTACCGAGTGTGCTATAACTCCCTTGGAAAGCTACATCATGATTTTCCTAACACATACAAAATAATCGGCAGTTTGCTTGTAAAAGATGATTGTGGTCATGTGCTCCCAAGGCATTACATATAGACAATTTTCTAAGGAGTTTGGACCCACTATTTCTCACAAGCTAAACATAACTTGCTTCTGCTTCATCCTACTCAGTGGACAGCATTTCCTGTAGAAAAAAATGTATATATGGAACATAATGGTTATTGTTCAGGTATGCTAATCTGTGTATAAAGAAAGGAGTGTAAGCTGTGATGTGGTCAGGCCATGTGACTTAGCAAAATAGAAGCCCGACTGATAAATCAAGATGGTGAAAACAGAAGTAAACAAAAGTAGGTGGTTTCATGAGGAGTCTACTTTATACCTTGAATGAAACCCATATCAACAGTGTATGCCACTGGGAAAAGTGACTGGGGAAAAAAAAAAATATAATGGAATTTAAAATTAATACATTTAATGGAATTTTAAACACATTGATGTCAAATATTCTGGAAAATAGGCACTGCACAGAGTTAATGGAGAAAGATAGGTTTACCTTTAACTGGAATTCCACACCTTCAAGATCTTGAACATGGATGCGGGTGCCCCTGCCCCAAGGGATTACACCTTTTATAGGTTTTTATTGGTAATTAACATATTGATAACTATAGCCAACCCTGGCACTAGGTTTTGCAATGACTCACCCCCGGTGGTCTTCAGCTTGGCCTCTCAGAGAGGCCCCATGTGGGGCTTGGCCCTCTTCTGTTGTTTTGTCTTAAGGGTATCTGCAGATGGCTTCTTCAAAACGTCATGTCCTTGGCAAGGCATGCGAAAGTCCAAAATAGTCCCTTAGTAACAGGACTAGCGGCTTCTAATATGCGAACAATTCAGGAAGCTTCATATGTCCCTAATAATCCTAGAAATCTACAGAATATACCCAAATCTTTAGGCATCAACATAATAAAATTTAACTTATTAAAAATGATAAATTTTATTAGGCATCTAACTGAAATTTATAATAGTTTTGAACTAGAGCTAAAATGTGATAGATGGGCATGTGGCTACCTTCAGTGTGAGCTGAAGCTTCGAAGTGATCTTCAGTGCTGAGACTATAATAAGTGCTTCTGGAATATCTAAATTAATTGTTATGAGTCTTCACTACAAGTTCACCAACTAATGGCATCAACCTCAAAATTATTAAAATTAAAATCCTTCATTCAAAAATCAAGGGATAAATATAAAAAAGAGTAATTCTTCTTTGCTGCAGCCTGTTAACTTTCTTTTGAATAATTTTCCTTAAAAAAATTCATTAATCTATATGTTGATCTCAAATTTATAATTATAATTAGGGTGACTGTAATATTGAATGAATACATAAAAAAATCAGGACAGTTAAACAGCATTATATTTTTTTCTAATAATTACCACCCAACGGGAAGTACAAAATTCTATTTTATTTACTTATTTATTTAAATAATCAGCAATACAAACCCAGACTACCTATACTTCTGAGGAAAAACAAAATGCTAACAACAGGAAAATAATAACAGCTTATTACAAAATTTGTCTATATTTGTCTAAAACCTTCAGGCTATTAAAAAGCACATTGTGATCTTATGCAAATTTAACAATATTGTGGTTACTTTGTAATCTTAGAAGAATATTATTCTGTTTTTTTTTTATCTTTGAGATTAAAATCACATACATTTTGGTTCTTGAGTCAACCATTAATACTACATGTAGCCAACTTCCTTAGTGAGGTGTATGCTTATTTTAGAACAACCTTAGTAGGCTACTTTGCTGCCGTTGTCACTGTTTTTCCACACATTTCTCCAGCACCATTTTTTCATCTTGTTCAGAGATATCCAGTGAAAAGAATCCTATCAACACATCAGATGAGGAGTCCTGTGACACCATCAACACCTGTACTGTCTCTTCCTTATGTATTTCACTGTCCTCATATAATCAAACACTAAGGGAATATGTTTATTTGCTCAAGTTACAAAGTAATTAAAAAATACATATTACTCTATAAGAGTAGTACTGTTTATGAGCTAAGCTCTCAGCTCTTTTAAGCTACCTTCTCTGAAAATTTAGTTGACAAAAATCTGATCTTAAAAGACAGTAACTTTTTGTACAAAGTGTTTCTATTTCCCTGCTCATTACCAAAGGAAAAAAAATAAAGGTCTGGAAAAATTAGTATGTTTCATATACTTGCACAAAGAAGATATTAATGCAGATGCTTCTCATTTTGTGAAGGGCAGGACTCTTACCTGATGAAGTACTTACAGTGATGACTATACTACACAAAAAACCAGAATGGGTCACTTGCTTCCTTGAAAGAAGCATGAACTCTGCCTTGTGCTAAACTTTTCAACTGAGAATCTGAAAACAGATCATGTACAGAAATGAGTTCAGTCTCTGCTTTTGACATTTTGACAGACAGTGTCTGCTGCAAGAGCATAAAGCAAAGGAAAATGCTTCTCTTTGTGCAGCAGAATAAGCAATCTGTATGAGCAGTGTTGTTAATGTCAGCTTTTACATTTCTTGCATACTATCACTCAGATAACACAGGTATCTAGGTACTTGAAGGAAGGCATTTAGAGCTGGGTTTAAGTTACAAAATACTGTGATGTTGGGAAATAGTAGGGTTCTTAAGTTGTCCTCAAAGAATACCATTTTTATGAGGAAAACTCAACAGATGAGATTCAGCAAGTCTCTCAGGCTTTGTCATACTGAGAACAGAAGGTATTAAATATCAAACTCCTTTGGGCAAACCTAAAAAAACCACTGTCTTTTAAATTTTTACTAATTACATTTTTAATAAATTAGCTATTCAATATAATTTTCAAGCTTTTTTTTATAATACAGAGATCTGATGTATAGTTCTGAGATCTAAAGATGGTTTCTTCATGGCTGAGGTTCACAGGCTGTGAAAATGTGAGCACTGCATTATACATTTAATATTCAAAAAGAGAAGACTTTAGACTGTAGGAGGTACCACACTGAGCTCTCAAGCATTACAATCTATAATTAAAAATAAAAGCCAGTACTGTTGCAAATGAAAGGTATCCAAAGAATAACTTTGCTACATACTTTAGTTTCAGTGACCCATTTTATAGGAAGACAATGACACCATGTGAAGTAGATCTTTAGTATTTCTGTCATGCTGATTAATGTAATTGGGGAAATATGGCTGAGCCTTCCCCGAGGAAGAAGCAAGTACAACCTTAATGAGTTTCCTTAATACTGCAACTTGCTTAAGTAAAATAAGAATACAATTAAGCTTATTCAAATGTAAGATTAAAACAGAATGTCATTAACTATTGTTCAGTGCACTGAAGTGTGAAATATGTGCTTTTATGTTTGCTGCAAAAAACATGTGCTTTTAACATTAAAGGGATGGGATGGAGTAATACAACAAAGGAAGGAGAAGATAATAGATAAAAATAGCTACAGTCTGTGAATAACACACATAATATAATACATGAATGCACATGAGCAAGGGGAAAAAACCCACCTTTGGTAAACCAAAGGAAAATACAGGATAAAAATCCTAACAAAGTTATTTAGTTAGCTGAGCTTCTGATACTGCCTGAAAATTATATCCTATACTACTTCAAACAGAAGGACATACAACCAAGTAAAGACAATCCAATCCTGCCATCCTAGCCTTATGTTCATTGGCACCTACCCAGATTAATTTATAGAATCATAGAATGTTAGGGGTTGGAAGGGACCTAGAAAGATCATCTAGTCCAACCCCCCTGCCAGAGAAGGATCACCTAGACGAGGTCACACAGGAATGTGTCCAGGCGGCTCTTGAATGTCTCCAGAGGAGGAGACTCAACAACACTCCTGGGCAGCATGTTCCAGTGCTCCATCACCCTTACTGTTTTNCTAACAATGACTCTTCTCTGTTTTTTGATAGATATTTGGTTGGATGGTGGCCTTGGGTTTCCTTAATCTTGGGAATGCTTCCAAGCCAGATGATTCATCTTCTTTATTGGCTGGCTGCACTTGCAGGGCATTGCACTTTTTCTGCAAGGTCACCTGGAAAGTTGGGGTGTAACCAAGGCAACACACCTGCCACACCAAGCAGGAACTTGTTGCCATTGCTTACTGCCAAGGGGATGTGAGGAGGTGTGCAAGGAAGAACTTTGCTTGCTGTTTTGATCATGTACTTTTTGGTTTATGTAGGGCGGGTGTGTATCCCAATGAACTTGTTTCAGGGATGGTCCAGGGGTCTCCCATTCCTGGGTAATTTGTGGAAGGTGATCCTGTTCCTGTTTCGCTTTCAGGGAGGGCAGAGCCTGGCTGCACCAGTCAATTACATCCTCAGCCTCTCTGATGCTCTGAAGTCTTGCCACTTCAGCTTGCAGTTTTTCAACCTTAGCTTACAGCTGGGCCTCTCAGGTGAACAAATCACCTACCTGCTCACACCATACACAGTCCCCTGCTACCAGGGAGAGGCTGAGACACTCCCTACAGCCTGCTACCTGGACCATCTCATCCCTCCTTGAGGGCTCTGTCTGGGTTGCCACTTCCAGATGAGCTAAAGCTTTTTTCCTAGTAATAACCATTGCTAGGAATTACCAATGCAAGTGCCAACCACTCAGGTAGCTCACCTATAAAACCTTAAAAGGGGAGAGCACCCTGCCTTCACGCCCTGCCTTCACAAAGTGCTCCATACCTGTTTGCTCAGTTCCTGTTCACTGGCATGCCAGGTCACTCGCACTCCCTAAGCCTAGTTAATATGGGAGAGCAATCCAGCTGACTTGACTCGAGCTGTCTTTAAAGCCTGACCGGGAATTCATCTCTGCTTCTGCTTTTACCTGGGCTGGGGAGCTTTACTCAGAGGTAAGCTGGCTCCTTGTTACCAGATTGCTTTAGCAAGTATGGTCAAGATCAGGCTCAAATTCTCAGAATGAATTGTTGATACAGTCATGGGTTTGTTACAAACAAAAGGATACAGACAACATAAATACAGCTAAGAGTTTATTATTAGCCCAATTAATGTTTTAATGGTCTAATTGTGCAAATTGTTAGTTCATTAACAAGTAAATCAACAAATTCACTTGTCCCTGATATGGTGTTCTCCCTTCCCATGTCTCTGGGGTCCTAACACTGGCAGTCTCAGAAGGAGGAAGAATGAGGGAAAGCTGCAATGATCTGTCAGCACCTCGATGGCTTTGCTGGGAAGAGTAGGATGTGCCTGCTAGGAGTTTCCTCCTGCTCTTTGCCCAGACAAGTGTGTAGTTGATTATTTCTTCCAGATCAGGCTTGCAGTTTACTTGAGTTTGTTTTCACATATTTCACAGCTTGATTCCTTCTTCCAGATTGGCAGTTGCAGTTTGGCAGCATCCCCAAGCCCCGTTGCAAAGGACTATTGTTTTTCAGATGTCAGACCCTCCCCAGCAGGGCCTCAGAGATGAAGCTGGAGCAGGGGATGCAGCAGTCACTGGCCCCAGTGCAGGAGTTAAACCAGTGACACCCAGCTCAGACCAAGGTGAGGTGGAGCACCTGCACTGCTCTGTCGGCACACAGCTGGGGCCTTGCACAAGCAACCACAAACATCTTGCTTTCTAGGCTACAGTGCCTTGGACCATGTACATTCACCTTGTTGGCACACCTCAAGTGTGAGAAGTTTACCTCTGCCTTAATTTTTCTTCCTAATTTCTCTTTCTGCCATCTTAAAGAAAGTCAGCACAGAAATAATACCAAGAACTCTGAGCTGGAGGATGAGCTTAATCCTTAAGCTACCATGACATTATAGACATACCTTTAGAAACCTGTTATCCAAAAGAAACAAGAAAATATCAGGCATACTGGCTAAAGACATGTAACCTGGAACTAGATAAATTTTTCAAATAAATCTTGACGGATGATAGTGATAGTAATAATAATAATTACAAATATAGGCTGTAAGAAGTTGGAAATAACAGTTTTAACAAGAGAAATTTTAGCATAAGTATTAGGAAACTTTTTGGTTGAATTTTATCAGAACCTAACATCTAAAGATGAAGACTCATGAAGTTCTAATTGAAGGTACTCAAAAAGAGGTTCTGAATATGTAGGTATTAATTTTATGCAGCCATGTGCTTCAAGGGAAGAGACCCTTAAATATCATTCCAGCTTAGAAAATCCTCCTTTAAGTCTCTGGGAGTGACACTATGAGGTTATTTCTGAGTGAAGGTACAGAGAACAGAAGAGGTACTTGGAGTCATGCCACTATTATTGAAAAGCAAATGCAAAAGAGATGGCTGAACATGAGGATAGAAATATTCCCTTCCCTCCTCCTCCTTCTCCTCATTTGACTGATCAGAACTGTAAGGTTCTCAAGAGGCCTCAAAATTTTTACAAAGCATATGCTTTACTGCTTATGACTAAAGATGCAAGAGATTATTCTATATGCTGAAGGAATATAAACTACAAACCAGTAAAGTCTGTAAATCAGTGATGTGATTGGAGTGTAAACCTTACATTTATTCAAGGTGTGTGGAAGAACACTTGATTAGTAATTAAGGGGTTCTGCTGTGCTATATTTCCAAAACAAATCCAATCATGTAAAAAATCCTGCAAAATTGTTTTTCCTTTGTGAAACTCATTTACCCAAATAAGAACAGTACTCAGGCCAACACCATTTTAAATAAGATTACGCAGTAGTTACTTCCACCTCAGAGCGATATCATATTTTAACTCAAAGGATGCAGGAATCTCCAGCTATACATGAAAATATTATTGAGCACCCATGATTTAAATGCAAAATACCCAATGGTGATGTATGTGAAGGTAGATAGATGTGTTGCAATTAAGAAAATGAAAGTTGGTCTTCAAACATGATGGGTTTTGAATGATGGCTTGATGACTAATATTGAAGTATTTTTCAATTAAATGTTCATTTGGAGTTCCACTTCTAAAACACTATAAGAACTTTTTCAGAGACAACATATCTACTACAGGGCAAAGGGACTAATTAGCAGCACCAGGTTGACCTTGACTGGCCACCAGGTGTCCACCCAACTGCTTTCTCACTCCCCCTCCTCAGCAGGATGGGGGGGGGAGGAATATGATGAAAGCTCATGGGCTATGATATGGACAGGGAGATCACTTACCCATTACCATCACAGGTGAGAGAATCAACTTTGGAGAAATTAATTCAATTTTTTGCCAATCAACAACACTGTTGGACAGGGGGAAAAAATCAAAATGACCTTTTCCTCAACTCCCTTCATACCAGGCTTAGATTCCATCATGACTTTTCTATCTCCTACCCTCTGAATGGCACAGGGGTATGGGGAAGGGAGTTTGGATTCAGTTCATAACATTTTGTCTCCACTGTCCCTTCCTCCTCATGTGTTGCTCTGCTTCAGTTTGGGATTACTCCTACAGGATACAGTCCTTCATGAACTGTAGAGCTTCTTTCCACAGGGTTATAGTCCTTCAGGAATGGACTGCTCCAGCATGGGTCCACTACAGGCTGATTTTCCTGCCAGGAGCTTGATCCAGTGTGAGCTTTCCATGGGCTGCAGCTTCATTCAGGAGAAATCTATGTGCTCCAGCATGGGAAATCCATCTCACTCAGATCCAATACAGTAACATAATAATTGCTTCCTTGCTATTGAAACCACTCTGAAATCTAAGAAAAAGTGATGAGAAAAGTCAAGCAAGCACAGCACTAATTTTGAAATTAACTCAGAGTTACTGGCACTTTAATATATATGTCATCTTTCCAGAAGCTTAACCAATTTTTTTTTAAAATAAAAATGGCATTCACACATATTAGTTGTGATTATACTATACAAAGATTTCAGAACTTAAACTAAATTAATGAAAGTAACAGGAAGTAAATTATGTTGTATTGATTCCTACTTACCTTTTTTTTTTAATGTGAGGCTAGAAGTAAGTTGTTCTAAATATCCTTCAGAGCTGTGGATTGCAATGCCAGTTATATGTGCATCTTTTTTTTTCTTAAATGTTCACAGTTTTGAGCATTTCAGCAATATAATTTTATTCTTCTATATAATTTTAAGGATTTGGGGTAATGGCATCTGGGGCAGAAAGGGTAGCACAAAACTTCAATGATCCAGGTAAACTAAAGACCACAAAGATCTGCTGCTATCTTTTATCACCATTCTACCTTCCTGCAGTCTCTCACTATTTGCTTTCTATCTTTTGCCAGCTTTTTAGTTGTATTTGATTTTGACGGCATGTTGTTTAAGCTGTCAGCTCCTGCATCTCAAACCATGGACTAGGTACCTGCCTCATCCACTCCCTCCCACAGCCACACCGGGGAGCCCACTTCCATCAGACCCTCCTACAGCCCCTGCCCCTCCTCATGTCATAGGCAATTCAGTGACCTCACAGTGACTTACAAGAACTCAGTGAGCTCACAGTGACTTATAGGAAAGCTGGAAGGAAACTCAGCAGAGCCCTAAGGAAAGCATAGTGTTTCCAGTCAGCTCCTGTGGATACTGCTGAAAAAATCCATTGGCCTCCCAGCATTTCATAGAGAATTAGGCTGGAAAAGGCCTTGGGGATTCTCTCTTCTGATCTAATATCTACCTTGAACCTGTAGAAAAACCAATGCCGTTCAGCATACTTTTTTCCAACCCTTTCTCCCTTTTTTGTCCTGCGGCAGCAGAGGTCTACATGTATTTCTCACATCGGTAGTATTTTCCCTGTGCTTTCACTAAATGCCTTGCTTTCCTGAACTTACTTCTTTTTTGTCTCAGAAACAGCAGATTTCCTTGTTGCTCTGTCTCTAATGGAAAGGAAATCAAAGAAAAAAAATCTCATATAGAAATAATAGGGTTTTTTTTTCCCCTCAGATTTCATCCTTGGTGCAAATGAATTACATCAGCCTGAGTACCTTCTTTTTTCTGAGTCCTAGCTTTGTTGGTGTTACTGATGGACAGAAATGCTTCTAGACTCAAGGAAACTTTCTTCTTTAATCTCCTACATTCTTAGTACCTGAAAATTTACTTTGCAATTACTTTCTTCTGGCTATGGTATCTGTGAATGCAACTTTTCTAGGTCCACCAGCAGATAATCCGGTGACCCACAGCATGGGAACAGTGTGAAGGCATCTTTCCTTCAATTATGTGTGGGTACACATGGAGCTCCCTCCCACAGCCAGTGCCTTAGTGGGGTGCCAGTAGTAGCAGAGGTACATGCTCAGCTGGAGTATCCATATTTCCACAGAAGGATCTGCCTGTGGTGGACCCTCACCTACACACTCGGTAGGTTCAGTCCATGTGTGTGTGATTGCAGCTTTGGGGATGAGTTAGAGAAGGCTTGTTACAAAGCCATAGGTACTTGTTAACATTTTATGTGTCAAGTATTTTTTGTATATTTTTGTACTGCTGTAGTTTGTCCTAAACATATCATTCACTAATTGACAGTTTATTGTATATTGTCAATAAATCAACAAGTTGCTTCTACACTGATTGGACTAAACTATGTGGACTGAGAAGGTTTTCCATGAGACAAGCACATTCAGGGAGAAAATGTCACATATATTGTTTGTCTTTCCTTGTCCACTTTCCATGTTCCACTCTTTGCTGTCCTTCAGGCACAAAAGAAAGTATGAAGGCCAAGTAGAGTTAATCCAGAAAAGATCTAAGATGTAAAGAAATGACCATGTCTAGAAGAGGCTGAAGGAGACGAATGACAAGAAATAGAGATGTACTCAGTACTAATAAGTCGAACTTCTTTGTGGCTTGACTACTCACTTGAGTTGTATGCTCCTGCTTTAGAAAAGGTTTGAACAAAAGGTTGAAGATATAAATGAAAAATGATATGATTAGTGAATATGGATCACACCTGACCAATTTCATTCATCTTTGAAGGACACTACAGGCCTCCTTTTAGATAAAAGAAGGCATCAGATCTAATTTGACTGGATTTTGGATAAACATTCGCTATGGTAGCACACAGGAAAAATTATGTGAAGCTGGAAAAAAATGAAAAGGAAATGGAGCATAGAGAAAGGATTAAAAGAAGAGTATGAATGCATACATCATATTGTAAGAGAGCTACTAAACTGGACAGAGAAGCCTAGTGAAGTTGTGTTAAAATTTTGTTGTGGACAAAAAAGAGGAATACAGCATCTATGTGAAGCTCGTAATTCATTTTCAGTCTGCTCAAAAGTTTTACAAGTGCAGCCAGAATGCAGAATGTAGCTGGTTATAACATAAATATACTAGAAGTGACTGTCCAAATTATCTAATCAATACAAAAGAGATCTTATTAGTAATACTAAAGATAGAAGTTGCTATATATATGATGAACTTCCCATTACCTATCCCTTACCTCTGGTGTTGTGTCCACCATTCCAATATTCCTCTGTGTCCTAACAAGGATGATTTTAGCTGGAGGAGTAGACACATAAGTTTTCAGCATCCTAAGGTCTCTGCAGGGAGTCCTATGATAGTCATGGTGGAGAAGAGACTGAATCCTGGCACCAGGTCAAAGAAGCAGTTTTTTTTGAAGTAATAATGGCAACATCATATCTCCTGGCTATGGAGCTCCTTGAGAAATTGCTATGGAGTGATGCTATCCATATAAATTTATTTTTCATTTTCTTGGAACAGAATTTAGGTACATGTTGATAAAATTTTCTGATAGGTTACATCGGCAGGAAGAACTTGGCTTAGCTGAGAACTGAAGTAAAGGAAATGGAACAGAAACAAACACTGTAAACTAAAGTATCTTTTGTTTAGGAACTAATGAGAAGAATTTCTTCACAAAGTTGTGGTCTTATCAGCCGAAAACTGCTGAGAAATAGAGAAGTCTGCATATATTACTCATTGAAAGTCTACAAGATGCCAGTGTGACATAATAAAACTGGAAAAATGATCCTACAGTTTGTCAGACTAGATTTTTCTTACTGAAATAAGGAACTATTAATTTCACTGTATGTAGCATGGATCTTTTCTATAATACTATATACAGTTTTTGAGCCGCCAAGTCATCTGGGAGGATGCCTGAAGGTTAGAACAAGGGCACAGGCACAGTCTGAAAATCACTTGGNACAAGGGCAAGAATCAATCACAACTAGGTAAAGTTTCTGTGCAACCACCTTTCAATCCAGATGAGAACACCATTGAGTATGCAAGGTGTGCTAGGAGGTGGCTGTTGCAAGATGACCAGAACTGCAGCCTTTTTATATCTACAGTCAGATGGGCTTACACCAGAGAAGGAGCATTCAGTGACCCTTCTGAAAGCAGCAGTCGCTGCCCCTTACTTCCCATGAACACCTATGAGAGTATGGGGACTTTTTGCTCTAGTCTGTGTGCAGTTAAAAATCAGCCGTTTGCATGTAGGATTTGTTCTCAGCTGTTTCCCACAGCTGAGACCACTGTTTATTCCCTTCCAGCTGATACATATTGTTGCAGCCTGCCATGTATCAACATTAAATTCTGCCTAACTATAGCAGGGATGATTATATTAATGGCCAGCAGTCCCAACTTGAAAGAAAATATTAAGAAAAACTTCCAAAATAAGATACCATGGGAATATTCCTCTTCTCGATACCTCGCAGGGAGCAATGAACAGTGCTGCCTTTTCATTGAGGCTTGTGTCTGACCATGAATGGCTTGATGTTGAGATAATTAACAGCTGTTTAAACAGATGGCTAAAGAACAACAGTTCTTTAAACAGTCCTCAATCACAGTTTTCTTAATTATTCACCATTCTGGCCATGGTGTTTATCAATATGACCCCCAGAATGGCAGAGGAGGCTATAACACAGTAAAGCACAATCAATGCATCTGAAATGTAAGGATTTCATGTTAGGAAGTGTTTCAGACTGAGGCAAAGGCTAAAGCCTTGGGCCCAGGCCTGAGTCAAATATAGTGTCTAGGAAAAATTTTTGTTGAGAAGAAGGATAAAAGTCTGAGATGAGGCTACTGTTTTCAAACACCAAAGAGCTAACCGATACTGGCGAAAGAACAAGTAGGTGTAAATTCTCTAAGAGGAGATTTATCAGGGAAATTAAAATAAGGCTCCTAGTCAACAGCAAGAGAGGTCTGAGAAAGTGGCAGGAAGAAGCTCAGATTATTTAAAGTCATGTTTATAAATCAGATAATTTAATATGGCAGGAGAAAACTAGATTTAATATTTTAAGAAATACTTTCAAATCATATGTTCAATATTCATAGGATTTTTAGATATGATCTTTATAATACCAAAAGCTGCAGTAGGTCTTGTTCTTCCTGTATGAGATCTAGGGGTCAGTTACTGCAGCAAAGCTCAACCATCTGCTTGGAGTTTAGACAGTCTGAGCTCTGCCATCAAGTCTTTAGCCATGTAGGTAATTTTAAGTCTTATATGCATCAAGACACCTGTGGGTCAGACAGCACCTGAGTGGGAAACCTTTCTGAAATGGTAAGGTAAGATTTGGGTGATAAAGTCTTTCTGTGGCTTTAATCCAAAATCCTTTAGCAATTCTCTCTGAGTTATGAGAAAGGGGAAAAATTCAATTCCGTTGAAAAAGTGATCCAAGGGCCGTCACGCTTCTGAGAACAAAGCTAGAGCAAAACCACCCTCAGTTCAAAAACTTGACATGGGCAAAATCCTAGCTGATAATTTTTTGAGTGGATTAGAAAGGATTAGAGAAGAGAGAGAGGTAGAATAAAAATAAGAAGATAAGATTTTTTTCTCTCAGTCACTTCTGAGCATGGTAAATTGGTACCTCTAAGATTTTCACAATGCCAAATGAAACACTCTCCTTTTTGACACTTCACAATACAAACGCCCAGATTGAGCAGCACTTGCAGGCTATTCTTGGACTGCAGTCAGGGCTCAAAAGAAAGAACAGAAAGTGAAACTAAATACTGATATTTAAAGATTTTTTAAATGACTGCTTGTGCTTTTTTTCTGGTGTTGTGGTTAAAATGTTTTCTTAATCTTTTTTGTGTATGATTTTATTAATGAAATCTTATTATGATCCTGATAAAATGTGGCTTTCTACTGAGTGTATAGAATGTTCTGTCTGGGTTTTTTTTGCTTAAATACATATATTTTAAAAAAAATAATTAACAATGGATTGGACAGAGTCTTACCACCATAAGGTGTTCCTGTAAGGAGTCTGCAAAGATGCATCATGAGCACATTCCCTACATACACCTGCACCAGTATCAATCCTGTGAGTGTTGACTTAGGGTGCTTCAGCTTGGAACTTTACTTGCAAATCTTAGAGATACAGATTTGTCTTTGCAGTTCTCAGCTATTTGTGAGCAACATTAAAAGTAAGTGGAATATGAGATAGAAACTCTGCGGTACTTATATATAGACATAATCTTCATGGAAATGGAAATGTTTTGTTCAAACTTACAGATGATGTTAAATGACGAGTGGTGTCCCTCAGGGCTCTGTCTTGGGACCTGTGCTCTTCAACATCTTCATTAATGACTTGGACATAGGTATCAAATGCACCCTCAGCAAGTTTGCAGATGACACGAAGCTGAGTAGTGTGGTTGATA
>VWZO01012163.1:43865-85741 GCA_013396975.1 Bucco capensis
CCTGCTCAGTGCGGGGAGGTTGGAACTAGATGATCTTTAGGGTCCCTTCCAAACTGCCCATTCTATGATTCTATGATCGTGTCTGATAATTAGCCACATCTGATAATCAGTAGGGACTGGAGAAAGGTGGAATGGATAAAACTCATTTTGCGTCATGAAGAACACAATACTTACTTGCACACAGAGAGCCTGATACTGAATTAGGGCTTCGTTTGTGGTTAAGCAGCTCCATTGCTGTGGTGCATTGAAAACTAGTCATTGACAATAGCCAGGAGCAGAAACCTAGGCAAAGATTATAAGAAGTAGTAAAGCACAGTGTGATATTTCCCTAAGCAACTCTGTGATTAAAACTGCCAGTCAGATTCTTACTACTATACATAGAGAGCTGCTTTCATTAGAAAGGACAATGAAAGCGTTCAATGGCATATTGCAGGTTTTAAACCTGATACAATCCTATTAAGAGGAGCAAATAGCACTTGTGAGCCTTTTCTATAGAAAACAAACCAACCAACAAACAACAAAAAAAACCCCAAACCACCTAAAACCCAAAACAAAACAAAAAGCCAAATATGAAACACACTGTAGGAAAGCAGAAAAGCAAAATCAGAAAACCTGGAGCAATGCAGTGAAGCATTAGGACCAATTTGTTTCTTTATAAAGTAACAAAATTATTAAGTTTTAAGTAAAAATTCCAAATGTGCTTTTATAATATATGCAGATTTCTATTGTGCCCACTTTGCAGTGGTGTCATACATGCTAGAAGGAAAAGAAACAGATTTTAAATAGGAAAATAACCCCCTTTTCTTTATTCCTGGTTGGTTTAATACTTATATTTTGCTAAAATTCATCCAATGGGAGAACACATACATTTTAACTGTAATCTTCATCACAAAAATAACAGCTCATCTATCTAACAATCCATCCATCCAAATTTGTATCTTAAGTTCCTCATTAATGTATCTGAAAGCACCTTGCCAGACATAAAAGTATAACTATTACATTTCCTCATTCTGTCTTTTTCCATACCCACTTCGTTGCAATAGCAGTAATAGCTACGTAGTTATGATTCATTTTGCTGGATGGTTGGGAATATGAAATGGTGCAAACTAAAGAACTTGATAGAGCCTCTACTCATAAAACTGCTGAATACTATTTATATTTAGGGAAGTGGCAGAACTAATGCATAAGTGTTTTTCATCATCCATCTACACAGATTCACATACTGGCAGTTTTCACCATATTATCTGAGTGCCTCCATAATGTCTGAGCACTCCTTATTATATTATGCTATTAATCCTAAGTGATTAATATTTGGATTCCAACCTCACTCCTTCTGTTAGATGTTTTTATTTTTGCAGCTCTACTTCAGTGGAATTGTTCTTAATTTACACTTGTTTTCACTGGAATAAGCTCCACGTATCGTATGGATACAAGTGAGAGTAGAAGCATGCCACTCTATATCATTTTTATTACTCTCATGCAATATTATGTTCTGATTTTTTTACTTATCTAGAAAATGATTTATAAAATAGTGCTGACCTTATTCTTATTTTGCATACATGGAATCTGTGGGGATATATATCCTACAAGGACAGTGGATAATAAAATAAAAATGCAGGAAGGAAACAAAATTACATTTTGCAAATTATTCTTAATATTTTGTAAAAAAAATACATTTTTAGGAGAAAAATACGCTTTGTTCAGAAGACAGTTAAGAAATTATATATGACAGCAAGATATCATATTTTAAAAATACTTTCAGGTGTTTATTGGATATTTTTACCCTTTTTAACAAAATTTCGTAGGGAAAGACTGAAATTAAAGGAGAAATATAGTAAATATTTCACCTGAAGTACCCCACCTCATGCCCACCTTCCATAATGTTTCACTGTATTAGTCAATTCAGATGATGATAGGAAGCAGTAAAACAGATTTCTGCCCTTTAACAAAGATATCCTTTGGGAGAAAAACGGTATTTCAAACCATTGCTTTAATGTAAGAGTTCTGCATAATGCTGCAGAGAATGGAGAGAAGAAAGCGTGACAATGAGGAACTAGTGCAGTTTTGCCACAGCCTTTGCCAAGGGAAATATAAAACAAATGAGCATATGAGTTCAATATCCATCAAGTAATGAGAGTGTCATATGAGTTCTGGGTTTGTGTAGACAGAGCTTGAACAGAAGTTTAAGGAAATATTCATCAAACACTCACCATTTTTTAAAACATAGTGTGCAGAGTTACTCAGGACTGCATTATACAGTTCTTACTCCTGTTGGTATTTACTTGTGTAAACCATCCTCTTAGGAAAACAGGACCATTTTAATGTATAAACTTTTGATAAGAGCTTCTTTATCAAGCTATTTATATTTTATTACTATATTTAGCAATAATTCCACAGTAACATTACAAAAAGACCAGTTTTAGAGCACAGCCTGGTCCCTGACACCCTCTCAAATATAAATAATACAGAAGTCTGCACACACTGGTATTGATTTTCTTTTCAGAATCATGTTGGTTTTTAGAAGATTTCACTAGTACAAGACACAGTTCTGAAGCAGTTTAGAGAAAGAGTGAGTAGGTCATCTGTGGTGATGACCTAATTCAGAGGAAGTAATCCAATTTGGCCTTCTAACTTATTTGGAAATTGCTTATCCTCTGGGCTCTCAGACCAGTTTTTCTTAGTGTAGGTGGTCAAACTCATTGAAATATTCATAGACATCAGCCCCATAATGATAATCCTTTCTTAAGATTAACTATGGGAGAGAGAAAAATCTTGAAGTGACTTATATTAATCTCTTCCATCTCTGTTACAAGCTGTATTCATTGGGAGAGCAAATGGTCTCAGCAAAGACTGTTGAAGGCTTTAGGCAGCAACAAACACATGGCTAAAAGGCTAAGACATAATCTTCACCATCTTTTGAGAAACATTTGAAAAGTTTTACTTCTATATCCCATCTAACTGGAAAAAAATAATAAAGAAAGCAAGAAACAAACAAAATCCAAGACAATCAACATAGATTCACAACATAGAGTTATGCTAAGCAGTTGATTGCTCTTCTGCAAATAGCAGTTGGTTAGACTTCATTATATTTCTTTGAAACAGGACTATTGAGTAGGTCTCAGTGCCTCTGTGCAAACTCTCTGCTCAGTCTCTACCTAAAACAAATCTTCACTACTCAGTG
Source organism: Bucco capensis (assembly GCA_013396975.1). Classification (NCBI taxonomy): domain Eukaryota; kingdom Metazoa; phylum Chordata; class Aves; order Piciformes; family Bucconidae; genus Bucco; species Bucco capensis. Next base: position 47,047 of record VWZO01012163.1, read on the forward strand.
TTGGACCTACAGGTTCTAGCTAGACAAAAGCTCCAGAAGAGTGACTGTGTAAAATAGAATATCATCATCATTCTGCTATTGATTTTAATAATAATACTTAGAAAATACATTATTGGCACTTCAGTTATGTAAAAGGTCTGTAATTTCATGAGTTTACTGATTGTTTCCTTTGTTTTCTGTGTTACTGAATTGTTCCAGTACTAATTTTCATTCCTTCTTTTTTCCTCTCTGTTCTACTATCCATTACAAACACTGTCTTGAGATACAATAATGAAAGTGAACTCTAAGCAACAGAACAAACCTCTTATGCCTCAAAACCTGAACCTTTCTTATAGACTTTGTTCTTCCTTAGCATGACATCTGTTTCTAAAATTCAAGTGGGATTCTCATGACAATCTTTCTTTCCATTTAACCATCACTGGCTCTGACTGACCCTCCAGAATCAAAATGAACAGCCCACTACGAACTTTACTTTGTATGTTTCCAGAACTATTAGCAATTCTGTTTCCTTTTTTTAATAACAGGATCATCAATGATATGCAGTGTTGCTTTCATTCAGAAAAAATATATATTTTCCACTAAATATATCACTGTACATTACTTGAGAGAAAAATGTTGATTCTTTTAAATGACTTAATATCTTATGCAGCTTTCTGTAGGGTACATTCTGTACTCATTTTACTGCAATGCTGCCTAAGACTGATAATTCAATTTAGAATCTCTGGAACATGAATCCTAAATATCACGTTTGAAGAGAGAAGCTGATGAACATGTCATACTTTTCCAAAACCATCATAATTATAGCATCTGTTAGTTGTCCTATGATTATTTTTTATCATTATGTGTGCACAAAAAATACTGTACTTTTGAAGGCAAATAGAATGCTAGTAGTTTATAACATAAACCAAAATAGAAAAGCAGTACATAGCTCTACAATCACACACACCAAAAAATCATTTTAAGCTTTCTACTGAAGATGCTTTTTCCCAGGTGGTCAATTGCACTTGTCATCTGTTATTTTGGAAAATGCACAGAATTTAATAGATGAGGTATATCAAACTAACTACATTAGGAACATACCAGCTGTCAATATGGCTTCAGCCCAACAGCATCTTTTGGGAAAAGCAAATTCCAAAACGCAGACAGTATACTATTAGTCTGATAGAATGATTATAAGTTTCGCCATCTGTTGCATATTTCACAATTAATTGTGATTTGTATCAACAGATATTTTCTAAATTCCATGTTTTCTTTTTTATACAAGAAATAACAAAGCAGAACAGCAACACATTGTCTCAAGTAATGTTATACCAATGCTAGAGCTAAATCAGATAACCTTAACCCTGATATAACAAGGTAAATATCTGGGGTACTAATTACAACAAATATATCTAAAAATATCAGTGTCAGTACAGAAAAACTGAAAGCCAGAATTCTCTATCTTTGCTTGAAAAAATTACTGATTTTGCTTTTCAAAGCTGTTTCCTTGTGCGCTAATACACTATTTGTTTAACACTTGAGAGTTCATAAGTTGAACACTGTTGGATTTTAACTACAGGAACTTATTTAATCAAACAAAACTAAAAGCTAGAAACATTTCAAAATGTTCCATGGACAAATCAAAACTATAGAGGGATTACTTGCATGTAAAATTAAATACCTAGTCAATATATTTAATATGAAACATCATGACAGTGTTTAGTTATAAAATCAACTATAAAGAAAAATTTAATTAGGTTTTAGTCTTGGAGTTTGGTTTGGAGGGCATTATTTTTTGCTTATATACTTCTCCGCAACTCACAGCCCTAGTTTTTTTTTGTTTCTTTGTTCCCTTCATTCCTCTTTACTTCTTTCAATGTGATCCCCATCTGTTGCCAAGTGAAAGGTCTGGTTCTAGTCCCAACTACAATTCTTCAGTTTTGGCTTTTTATCTATGACATTAATAAGGCTATGGGTCCATTGCATTCATTTAGAAGTGAGATGAGACTCTCAGGAAAAACTTCATGGTTGGATAAGTCTTTGATAACACTTCTAACATTGAAATCGTAAGTCAGATCTTTTGACAAGTCCTATAAATATGGTATTAATTTTTTCATTATTTTCATCTTAAACTAATATTTTACTTTACCTGAAGATAAGCTATCAGTCATGTCAGCTTTGTGCAGTGACCAAACAGAGGTTAAAGAAAAAGGAAAAACTATAATAACAGACACTTTGTATTGCCTAAGTCATAAGTTGCATTCAGAAAACATTTAGCTTTCTCAAAATTTTCTCTTCTTACAGATACATATTACCTCAGATATGAAGCAGGGAGAAGGAAGCTAGAATCAGACTCAAATGATCTTCAGAGATGTTATTTTACCAAAGACTTTGTATGAGGATTGTTTCTTCTCCTAGCACTGTGTAGACCCTTTTACAGTAAAAATAATTTCTCAGATTACCGATTGGTTCATAGGTAAACATGCATGTATGATATCTTCCTTAAAAGGCAAAGTGCTGCATTTCACATAGTTCTTCGTTTCCAAATTACTCAGAAATATGTAAACTCAAGTAGGGGATTCTATGATAATCTAGGCAGATGACAAACACAAGAAACACAAGAGCAACGAAAGGACTTCATACAAGAGGTCACATCATCCTAGCCAAATACAAATGAGTAAAGCTTCCACAGCTATCTTTGAACAGTAACTCTGAAGCTTACCAGAAATTTGAGTTGTGAATGTTAGTGATGAGAAAGGGGAAATATAGGTGGTGCATTCAACCTTTGTGATATATTTCTGTTGCATTATGAGAGAATCACAGAATAGTTAATGTTGGAAAGGGTCTGTAGAGGTCATCTGGTATAAACTCCCTGCTCAAGTAGGGAAGCCTACATAAGCTGCCTAGGACAATGCCCAGGCTTTTAAAAATATCCCTTAAGGAGGGAGACTCAGCAACCTCCCTACCTTACCCATCAACTTCACTTCTATTTTGTGTCATTGGATTTTAGGCAGCTGGCTTATCCCATACAAAGCTATAAACAGGAGAATCACTGAGTTGGAGTACTCCATAGACAAAGAAAGACAAAGAGAAAAATCTTTGTCTTCCTAGTATTGAAGGAACTATAATTTCTGCTTCTTCTGCTTTTATTCCTGTAGTTCATTAACTGATTGATGAAAGGAAAATAAAACAGAACTCTTCAGAGGCTAATATGCGAATGCCTTCACTACCAGAAATGACAGTCCAATATTCAGAACTCTGGAAAATGCAAGAAATAAAAATGAAACTATCTTATCACAGTATGTTCACACTTTCTCAACTTAAGAGACATATAAATTCATGACTTCTCAGATCATTGGAGGCATTCAATCATATCATCAGTAGTACATGGATTTTTTTGTTGAGTTTTTTGTTATTCTGGTTGATTTTTTTTTCTTCACTTTTTGGCAATGAGTCAGCAGAGCAAGTGTTATCTTTCAGGACACCAGTTATTTAACCAGTAACTAATACTTATGAAAAACAGAGCCAGATTGAAAACAGGCGTTTGATTTATCAAGAAAAAGGCAATGTCAGTTCCAAGATACTTGATGAAAAGTGGATATACCGACACTAATGGCTCTTCACGCATTTGTTGTGACACAAAATTTTTAGAAGTTAGTATTGTGACCATTAATACCAGAGCTAACTTCCCCAATTCTTCTTTAAGCTACATATGAAACTCCAGAAGAAATATAGAATTTTATGGGAAATATGTAAAGAAATATATCTGTTCCTTTATAGTTTGCTTTATGTTTACATTTAATTTGGTTATCAATCAAATTCTGAGAGGTGAGATTTTTGCTTATTTTCTTGTAAGGAGTTATGTTTCTGTGGTTGTCAGGAAATACCTGTGTGTTTTACAAGTACAGTCACCAGGCCACCACTGTGTTTGAATAGATGTAGAGAGAGACTATTACAAATGCACAGCAGATTTTTGTCAAGCAAAGTTACCTGAATACATTTCAAATGAATTGCCAAGGTTATGGCATTGTTGGCATACAACCAAAAACTTTGATTTTGCCCAGTGCTATAAAGCTCTTTTATAATATTAATTATTAAGGGCTAACATTAACCAAAGCCCACATATGGTTATCTTTGCTTTAGTGAAGACATTTACAACAGATTTTGAATGATTTTACATTCTGGTGACAAATTTGAACACTATAAAAAAAATTCTATATGAGCAAGACACCAACTGTCATACACAACTTCTCTAAGATACTCTGTTTTCCTTTGATTCTTGAAACATCACATATTTCTTTTTAATTATCAAGGCCTTTGGACTAATATTTTAATTCTTGGTCATAATTAGAGGTACCAGTCAAGTGAGATTCATGTTCTGGCAACAGCCGTCTCTTCCCTTTCTCCTCATAAGATCTTGAGTTCAAAGAGCTATATCAATCATATTTTCAAGCCAATTACATTAATCTTGTTCTTGTCAATGCCTTTAGCAGACTTCTGGATATGAAACTATATCAGCCTGCTAGGAACTGAATCCAGATTTCTCACTTAATGAGAGAACCTGCCAAGGACTTTGTTGCTTCTCTCTTTTTTTTTTTATCCTTTGGTCAAACGGCAGCTCAAGTAATGTTTGTTGTCCTTTTCTTTCTGTAAAGCAGCTCCTCCTACTTTTATTTTTTGAAGTTACCACAAAGTTCAAATATCTGTTTATTATTTTCCATCTCTCTCTTTGATCTTGGGGCAATGTTCAGGCCTCTCTTCTTACAGGACATACTATTTTGTGAAGGTTATTGTCATTGAGCTGTTGACCATTACCCTCTGAATGTGACCATCTAACCAATGCTTCATCCACTGAACAGTCTACCAATCAAATCCATTTCGCTCCAATTTAGAGAGAAAGATATTGTGGAAGACTTTACAGTGGTCCAGATAGATGGCATCCAAAATGCTGCTATTGTCCAGTCATGTAGTCACTCCATCATTGAAGACCACTAGGTTTTTCAGGCACAACCTGTTCTAAGTGAAGCAGTGCTGGCTGTCTCAAACTACCTCCCTGTCCTCTGTGTGCTTTAGCATAGCTTCTAGGAGAATCTGTTTCATGATCTTGCCAGGAATAGAGGAGATGCTGACAGGTCAGTAATTCCTCCTTCTGCCCTTTTTAAAAATGAGTACAATGTTTCCATTTTTCCAGTCACTGAGGAGTTCACCATGACTTTTTAAATGTCATGGAGACTGGCTTAGCAATTACATCAGGTACATCCCTGAGGACCCTGGGAGGCATCTTGTCAGGTCTCAAAAACTTATATATGTTCAGGTTTCTGATGTGGTCACAAACCTGATCTTCTATTACAGTGGGAGGGCCTTTATCCCCCTGCCCCCCCTCCCCTTCCCCATTTTGCAGTCCATCCACTTGAGAGGTGTAAGGTGTTGACAGTGAAGACTGAGGCAAAAATGTTGTTGGTACTTCAGTCTTCTCCTATCTGTTGGTATCAGCTGGCCAGTCTTGCTCCTCAAGAGAGGGATGCTTTCTTTGACCTTCATTCTCTGACTGACATACCTGTAAAACCCCTTATTATCCTTTGCATCCTGCTGACCTCAACCCCACACAACCAGGCAGCATCCCTATACTCTTCTGAGGATACTTGTCCCTAATTCACTGCCATAGAACCATAGAACAGTTACAGCTGGAAGAGACCTTGAAGATCATTAAGTCCAGCCTTTGTTCCAGCCCTATCAACATGCTAAATGATGCTCCCCAACACAACATCCACCTGTCTCTTAAACACCTCCAGGGACAGTGACTCAACCACCTCCCTGGGCAGCCTGTTTCAATGGCTGACAACCCTTTCAGTAAAGAAATTCTTCCTAATGTCTAACCTAAAACTCCCCTGGCACAATTTACATCCATTTCCCCTCGTCCTATCACTCTCCACTAGGGAGAACAGACCAATTGCTGCCTCTCTACAACCTCCCTTCAGATAGTTATAGAGAGCAATGAGGTCTCCCCTCAATCTCCTCTTTTCCAGGCCTGTGCAGTTCATTCTTGCCTTTCAGTTTGACCAGCAGGTTTAACTCAGCCATGCCAGCCTCTTTCTTCCTTCCCCGATTTCTCACTCCTGGGGATCAAGAGGTCTTGTGATCTATAGAAAGCATCCTTAATGGTCTGTTAGCATTCTTCTGCTCCCTTTTCCCTGAGGGCAGTCTCCCAGCAGATCCTATTGACCAATTCCTTGAAGAGCTGGAAGTTTGTTTTCCTAAAATTCAGGGTCCTGGCTTTACTTTTTGCTTGTCTCCTATCTTGTGAACTCCACCAGTGGATGATCCCTTCAGCCCAGGCTGCCTCCAATCTTAACATCGCCGATCAGCTCACTCACATTGGTGGCCATCAGTCCAGTATTGCATCTGCTCTGACAGGGCTGTCTATTGACTGTATTAACAAGTTATCTTCAACACATCAGGAGTCTGTTGAATTGCCTGCAGCTTGGCGTGCCGCTTTTCCAGGAGATACCACAGTGGTTGAGGTCCCCAGCAGGACAAAAGCTTGCAAGTGCAAAGCCTTCTACAGCTTGAGAAATAAGACTTTGTCAATAGACTCCCCTTGACTTGGTGACCAATAGTAGACACCAACAAGGTTCCCTTTACCGTCTCAGCCTCTAATTCTTATCCATAAGCTTTCAACCTGCTCATGACTATTGCTCAGTGACAACTCTTTACACTCGATGCATTTCTTCATGTAGAAGGCAACGCCTCCACTCCTCTTCCCTTACCTGTCCCTTCTGGACAGTGCATAGCCATCAATAGCAGCATTCCTTTGTCCTTCTCTGTGTTTCTTTCTGTTGCTTGCATCTATCATTCCAGGGATTAGTAGCCACCTAGATTTTATTTTTAAATGCAGAATTCATATTTAGATAATACATAAAAACAGCAGCAAAAATTATAGCTTTCACTTTTTTCTCTGAAAAGCCATGTTTCCTCCTGTTGTCCTAAACTGAGACTGTTGGCTAGTTAATACTATAACCACATCAGGCACAGTCTGAAAATCACTTGGGGTCTTCTGTGGCCCCTGGTGCGATAACTGTGCCAACAGCAGAGGGAGCATTAAACTCATTGCCCACGGTAAAGTGTGGGGACTGATACCCATGTTCCTATAATCCTTGGATGGGTAGGATGAGCTCATTAGCCTTCTGGCAGTCATCCTAGGAGAAGAACAACTCTGATTCCAAACCCGGGCAGATGGAGCTCATTTAGCCCTGGAAGGCCTTCCATCTAAGAGAAGGACACTCTAATAAAACCTATGTCCTAAGGACCTCGCTGCCAGCGTCCAAGCTTGCTAGGCCCTGGCAGATGAACCTTAGGACTAAAGGGTGGGTCCAGCTCTGTGCATGCTGTGTCTCACCTAAAAAAAATCCATAGCGCAGGCTCGAGGGTGCTATCTGCTATCCTCTTTTTATCAGCGTGCTTGGAAAAGGCACTGATGAGGAGCGTGAATGGAGCCCTCCTTGGATCTTCGTTCACGAAGCCTAGCCATACATATACATACTATAACCACGTATCTTACCTATTCTGCTTGTAAAGAAATTATGTTGCTACTGATTTCTTGTCTTAAATCACAGCAGGATGCTCAATACTTTTAATTTATATCAATTTGTGATGAAGTGAGTTCTATAATATTATGGCATTGTAACATTGTAGTCTAGTTTGCTCAGGATTAGGGTCTCACCTGTTAACATGAAAGTAATTTATAAGATTTTGGGGAAAACTGAACAAAACCCCCCCAGCAACTGTGTAACTGTAACATAATTCATAAAGGTAACTCAGTTCTTTGAAATTTGAATAGTAAATATTTTTATACTGGATGTCCTTGGTAATGATTACTTTTGTATTTTCTACCTTTTTTCAAATTCATTGCCAGAGGCTGATAGAGAAGTATCCATTGGAAAAAGAGAAGAGATCTGCACTAAAAATCTAGTTTGAATGGACTGTCAGAATGAACTTTCCTTTCCTACAATTTATTCCCTGTCTCCCACTCTTCTAGCCAGCCAAAAGGTATATCCAGTAGCAGGCAGAGCCAAGCTACATTTGAATGCGTGACTCCCAAAACAGGAAGAATTTTATGCATGGCTGCCACTATGTCTGGCTGTGAGTCAGGGGCCTAGATTCCCTGGACAGAATAGGGAAGTTTTACATGCCTCAGAGTAGGATCAAAACCAGCCAGGATGCTGAACTAGCAGCTGATAAATTAACACAGAAAACAAACTGTTGCAGATCTTTCACCTCGGTCTAGAACTCAGGCCGAGTTTTGGGCAGCTGCCTCTTCTACTTCAATTCTTTCGAAATAAACTTGATTCAATTTTAAAACGTACTGCTGGTGCTATTTTGCTTTTTTATGCAGCAGATGCGAGAAGCATTTCTGCAGGGATTGTTTACCTGGGCTCAGTGGTATTTTCAAGATGTGAATTCCTGCCTACCTAGAGAAAAGCCTGAGCACTCAAGTGCTGCCAGTGCACAGAAAACACAACATCTTACTCAAAACCCACAGGTTAAAAGGCAGAGGCAGAATGTGGAAATAAGGAATCTCCCAGCCAAACAAGTGTCCCATCCCGTAGGTTTATATTAAGACTCTTCTTAGAATTGCAGTCCTTGCCCTGAGGATTCTTGAGCTCATCACTGTGCAACAGCTCAGCTTCAACAAAGGTAGAGAGGCTGAAGTCTCCCTTCTCAATCAACAGCTTTAGAGGCTAATTAACTTATATGGTAAATATGAACTTGAATGTTCTCCTCTTTACCTCCCATTGCTTTCCGTCAAAGATGCGGGAACATTTAGAACTAGAGCTTTTGAGTGAACTTCTTCTCCTCCATTAGAACTATAGTGCTTTTTATTTAAAGTATAATATTGCACTATAGTATTAATGCCTAAAGATTTAAGTGTATTTTGTAGATTTTTAGGATTATGTGAAGCTTCCTGGATTTTCACATACTAGAAGCCACTAGGCCTGTTCTTAAGGGACTATCAGGTGCTGCCTCACCACTGTGAGCAGCTTACAGCAGCAACATACCTTTGGCAGCTCCAACACCTCGTCCTTCTGCAGCCAGCCTGCTGAAAGCAAACCTCTCTGCTTGGCAAGAGAGCAGACACCATCAGCACATCCCCAGGTAGCTCCTGCCCCTCCACCAACACCACTGCTACCCTTCACCAACTGCACAAGTAGCCAACAATGCTGCTCCTACCTGCCTAACAGGCTGGGGGGCCAGCAGGCCCCCCAGCCTTTCTCCCCCCCTCGCAAGAAGGGTGCACCCATGGGGAACTCACCAGTGATGCCAAGNATCCTGGACTTTCCCATGCCTCACCAAGGACATGATGTTTTGAAGAAGCTACCTGCAGATAGTTTGAAGACAAAACAGAAGAAGAGGGCCAAGCCCCATGTGGGCCCTCTTTGAGGGGCAGAGCTGAAGACCACTGGGGGTGGGCCATCGGAAAACCCAGTACCAGGGTTAGCTGTAGATATCAATATGTTAATCACTAATAAAACATATGAAAGGTGTAATCCCTTGGGGCGGGGCATGCATCCATGTATAGGATCCTGAAGGTGTGAAAGCTTCCAAGTAAAGGTAACTCTATCTTTCTCCATTAATTTTGTGCTGAGTGTCTATTTTCCAGAAAATACGGCAACAGTATTCTACAATTCCCCAGAGAAGTGCGAAATGTCCTTGTAGAAAAAACATATTTAATGTCCTTGTAGGAAAAACATGTTTTCGTATCAGTTTCAGTCCTTTCGTAAGTTTCTCAGGGCCAAATTTAGCTGGGGTCAACATCCCATGAAAAGCATAACAGTCTGCCTTTTACTAGTGAGCCATATTAATCTCGCCATAGTAATGAATGACATCAGTCTTGGTACCTAATGTGGCTCTTCAGGTTTTTTGTACATCTGCTCCATGAAGGATAGTGCAGTTTCTACAGACCTTTACCATCACCAATGTTTCTTTGATGACTTCATCTTATCTTTCCCTCCCTGCCTTTGATAAGGAAGGTTTCAGTGAGAGCCCTTTCAGCTAGACTCTTGCCTGTTAGAGACACCTGCTTCTGGGATTTAACACCATGAGAGGTAAATATGCTGTTGAAACAGAAACCTGGGACAAAGCTTATTCTTTAATTTCTAAAAAGTATATGCCCATGCTGTCTTTAAATCAGAATGACTCCATGTTATTTGATTTCTAAAACACAGGCTGTTAACCAATTGAAAGATAAAAGGCTACTAGCTCAATGGATACTGAATACTCAAATAGAAATGTCATGTAATTTCAGTAGTTTCTGCATACTTGCTTAAATATATTTAGAAGCAAACTTTTGCAGATGAATGGAAAAGCCTCTAATTGTGGCTATTTACAGAAGACTTTATTTGTAGAAGCTGCTATTTGTAGAACTATTCTATGCACTTTTCTGATCAGGAGCTACAATTGCTGATCTACTTTAAATGGGAAATTGCATATTACCCATTTAAATAACTACAATGCATGTCAGATAATTACAATATTCTTAGCCTTTTCATGGAATAAATATTTACAGCTACTATAAACGCTGTCTATATGAAAAAAATATTTTAAGCATGTTTACATCTTCAACAAAATGCTATGACATTATTTATGTATTTTCTTTTTATAGGATATGATTTATCAGTTCCTGGAAACTTCTATACGACAGGGATCTTACAGATATCATCAGTACTGAAATCATAAAGATATCCAGCACCTAAATAAAATCTCTTTGTGGAGATGATAGGAACTGGAATAGAACTATCAGAGTCAAATTTATGAAAGCTCTTCACAGGGAAGTGAATATACACTTTAAATATATAATAAACCTTCCTTACAGATGGAGAAACAAACCTGCTGCTGCTGTGACAGAGCAAAGAAAGTTGTTGCTTTTGTCATTTGTTAGAGCCAGCTGTGATAGGAATGGCAACACCAGCACTTCCACCATCAGCACTGCTGACAAATCTGTGGAACTGGAAGGAGGCATAAGACTCTTCAGAGGGAGAAAGCTTATTTAAAAATTAACAAGCCCTTCCACTATTGAAAAGGAAAGTTTAGTGCATATGATATTGCATGAAGGAAGCTCTTATGAAACAGAAAAGTTAAACGTAGTCTGCAGCTCCATGTTTGAGTTTAAAATATTAGAAATGTGAACTTCCAGATGAGACAAAATATCAGATTTTTAATGTTTGGTTGTGGGTTTGGGTGTTTTTTTTTCATGTACATCTGTCGTTATAACTATGATGCTTCAACGGTATATCCATGTAGGGTTTGGAGGAACAGTCAGACTCTTTCCTAGAGCAATGACTGTTTCACAATAACAAAAAAAAAATCTACTTTTGACAACAAAAGTCTTTCTTTGGGCTTTAGATTTTATTTTAAAAGACAAGTTAAGAAACAAGGACAATACTGTGGTATTGTGGGCATCAACAGAATACCTATGGCAGAAAATTAAATATGGTCTTTGCAATTCAGTATTAAATGCATTTTCACAAAGATCCTCCTGTGTGCTGACAGATTATGCACAAAACAAATGCAAGAGTAATGAGAGCATAAGTATCTAATATTTATGTACAGATCTCCTTCAAAAATTGGTTTACTGCAGATGGGGTGGACAAACAAATGGTGATTTTATATTTCTGTGAAATAAGACAAACTTCTACCATTTTTTTTTTTTTATGTTTTGTTCAAGTTAGGTAACAACTGTTTATTGAGCTTGTCATCCATGAACTTTTTCTGTTAAGTGCAGTCAGCAGCAGCAGCTGTCACTACAGAACCATTGCAAGCAATGATATAAGGTATTCAGAAGCAAGAGCAGCTCTCAGCTATACAGGAACTTTGAAGTTTGCTTTCCCTAGTAGTGCATGTACTACAGTTTGGGATCCTTTGTCCTAAACCATTCAATCCTTGTTATACCTATAATATGCCTCATTAGCCAGCATGTGATACCCTTCTAGAATTATGTTTGGCACTGTGCACACGTTTGATGTATGAGTAATGCTACTCATACTTTTTCTTCATTTTCCTCAAGGTTAATTTTCCTTTTAGCATTGCAGCTACTTTTTGAACTCATAATCCATCTGTCTAGCCACTTAGCTGCCTTTCCAAGATTTTGTCTTGGTGCTTACCAGCACATTATTTGAATACGTCATGTGGGTATTTATAAATGATGCAGATATTCCTATTCTTTCCTTAGTAATATGAGGGTAAATTTACATTTAAAAGCACATCGATGAAATTGCAACTATGAGGGGAAAAAAAAGTTTATTACTTAAATGATGTTCTAGTGAGGGGGAGGATTTACATTTAACAGCTTTGGGTTTGCCCATATATAAGGCAATTTGACAGTTATTGACAAATTTGTTTATCTGTCTAAATAAAAATAATGGAAGTTGTTGCTTTGGTCTTAATTTGCTTTGTAGGTTCTTTTTACATGGTACTGAATTTACATTTATAGATATTGCTAGATTACTTTTTGTTACAACATTTGCAAACTTAGGGCCAGAGGGCACTGGTAGGCCTTTACTGCCCTGAGCAGCCCCACCAGAAACAGAATACAATAGAATTTCATAGAATGGTCTGAATTGGAAGGGACATTAAAGATTGTCCAGTTCTAACCCTCTTGCCATGGGTGGGGACACCTGCCAGTAGATCACGTTGCTCAAAATCCCATCCAACCTGGCCTTGAACACTTCCAGGGAGGGTAATCCACAACTTTTCTGGGAAACCTGTTTCAGTATCTCATCACTCTCACAGAGTGATTAGTATTTCTTCCTAATATCTAAGGAAAACCTACCTTCTTTCAGTTTGAAACCATTTCATCCTATCACTACACTTTCTGATAAAGAGTTCCTCCCCATCTTTATAGACAGCCATACCACCCTGAGAAGGCCTGATCTCATTTGATCTCAGAAGTCAAGCAGGGTTGGGCCCGGTTAGTACTTGGATGGGAGACCACCTGGGAATACCAGGTTGCCGTAGGATTTAGTTGGGGATGCCCCTGCCCACTGCAGGGAGGGTTGGACTAGATGACCTCCAGAAGTCCCTTCCAACTCCAAACTATTCTGTGATTCTGTGATCTTTCCTGTAGGCCCCCTTTAAGTACCAGAAAGTTGCTATAAGGTTTCCCTGAAGTCATCTTTTCTCTGTGTTGAACAACCCCACATCTCTCAGCTTGTTCTTGTAGAGGAGATGGTCCCCTATGAACCAGTGATGTCTTCTTTTATGCTGGGGGCTCCCAAGATGAATGCAATACTCCAGATTGGATATCATGAGAGCACAGCAGAGGGGCAGAATCATCTCTCTTGACCTGCAAAACATGCTTCTCTTGATGCAGCCCAGGATGCATTTGGCTTTTTGAATACATACTGCTGGCTCATATTCAGTTTTTCATCCACCAGTACCCCCAAGTCTTTTTCCACAGGATCATTCACAGTTCTGAGCTACATCGTAGGTGTCACTGTGTTCAACCTTGTCTCCAGCTACTTTCACTTACTGAATGGCCTCCTGATTCATTACCTCACCTTGCTTGGACTGTGATAGACCCCATCCATGTCATAGGGACATTGGGAATGAGCTCGGGTGTCCTGCCCTGGCCTGTATTGAGGTGTTACCCTTGGCTCCTGGCTTGCCTGTCCTTGTGAAACAGTCCCAGTCTTGCTTCTCCTTGACCTCTATATATGGCCTGATTCTTTCAGACAAAACTGACAGATTTCTGTATTATAAACTGATCATAAGACATAAGAAACTACCCCCAAAAAACAAACAAAAAGTCAGTGTAAATTTTGAGGGTATGACAGGAGTTCAAGAATTATGTCCCACTGATTTGTTTATTAGTCCTTTTATTGGAATATAAATAAAACAGATGGCAGCACTTGTCCAATAAAGTCACACACAGTATGAATTTAAAAATAATTGAGTAAAAAAATATCTACCCTTTTTCTTATTCACATTTCCAGCAAGTAAATATTATAACAGATATAATGATGATATAAAACACAATAAAAACAATAATACGATAATTTCACTAAGAAACACAAAATTCAGTTGTTCATGACTACAAAGCACTGATAGGTCACAAAAAAGTCCTGACAAACGGAAACTGACCAAAACAGTAACAAAGGAAATTTAACATAAACAACTGAAAGTACAATTGTATGTATGGCTAGGCTCGCGAACGAAGATCCAGGGAGGGCTCCATCCACGCTCGTCATCAGCACCTTTTCCAAGCGCGCTGATAAAAAGAGGATAGCGGATAGCACCCTCGAGCCTGCGCTATGAATTTTTTTGGGTGAGACACAGCATGTGCAGAGCTGGACCCACCCTTTAGTCCTAAGGTTCATCTGCCAGGGCCTAGCAAGCTTGGATGCTGACAGTGAAGTCCTTAGGATGGAGGTTTTATTAGAGTGTCTGTTTCTTAGATGGAAAGCCTTACAGGGCTAAACGAGCTCCATCTGCCCGGGTTTGGAATCAGTTGTCCTTCTCGTAGGATGACTGCCAGAAGGCAAATGAGCACATCCTACCCATACAAGGATTATAGGCACATGGGTATCACTACCCTCACTTTACTGTGGGTAAAGAGTTTAATGCTCCCTCTGCTGTTGGCACAGTTATCGCACCAGGGGCCACAGAAGACCCCACGTGATTTTCAGACTGTGCCTAGCAAGTACAAATGTATCCAGAACAAAAACGTTGTTCATAGACATTTCAAAGTCTTGTGCAAGGTGTTCTAGCTGACCTTGCTATGCACAAGAGAGTTAAACTAGATGGTTTAAAACTCCTCCTTTCTGTGATTTGAAAGTTTTTAAATAAATTCCTCATCTTTTCGACTTCTGCAAAAACACCAGCCTCTGACTACTGAAGTTTCACTTTCAATTTGGCATTTACTGTGATGAATAACCATATTTATTCCTCCATGTTTCAGTTTCTCCTTCCAAGCATGTCTAAAGATATTTTCCCACATCACACCCTTACGTTTGTATTAGCGTTGTATACCTGTTGTGCTGCTTGTTTTATGCCCCTGCCCCCTCACATTACCTCACATTCAGGACATTAATATTCCACTTGAAGGAACCACTATGCAAGCTCTGAAATTAATAAATGTCTGACTCGTAATCTCCTTAGATATTTTTATTTCAAGGTGTTGCAGTAATCCAGCTTTATTTAGTTCTTTCTTACTCCAATGGTAGGTAGAGTGAGTTTGTTTCTGTTCACAGAAAAACTGAATTCAAAGATACAACTTCCATCTCAGGATTTGCCTGAGGTACAGATAACTACAGATGACAATGAGAGATACTATAAAATATAGTCAACTATGTACAAAAATCTTATGTCTAGAGATAGTACAATTGTTTGAGTTCAGCCAATTCTTATCCTGCAGTAAGTAAGATTTTGGAGTAAGCAGGATCACCTTCACTCACTGAAAAGTACCAGTCAGGTATTTCATTTTAGATACCTCAGTTAAAATAGGAATATATACCAAATTCCATCCTATTAATGGAATTCATGGTTAGAGGATTGTTTGCAAAGAATGGATTTAATCTCTGAGGGTGGAACTCATTTTACTTGACTTCACCTGTCTTATGAGTTAAACCTTTTGAATCTCATTTCAGAGAAAAGCAGGAGGTACTTTTGAAAGAGTAAACCATTTGTTTTTAAACATTTGCTCTTGAAAAGGAAGAACATTATAAAAACACCACCTTTCTCTATTGAGTGTAAATTGCCTAGCCAACTAACCCAAATGTAGATTTGTACATTGTAGATGTTCATATCTGTTCAGGTAATGATTTAAATGCCAAAATTATAACAAAAATGAAATTAGATAAAAATATTTTGTAGGTATTTGTTATTTATTACTATGCCCCATGATCTTCCTTGTGCAAATATATATGGACAACAAGCACACAGCTTGTTTACAACCTTCTTCTTAGAATAAAAACTGTAGTACTCATTGATTTCCAGCAGAGAGAATTAGAATCAACCTAGTACTACCCAATACTTAATTACTCTGATGTACATGGAATTACATAACATTTTGCAGATGAATAAGGTAAGTAAAAATCCATTCAGTTTTTGTAGGAATAAGGTTTGATATCTTGAGTGACAGATTCATGGTAGATTGTCTGTGACTGAATTTCATTTGGCCTCCCAGGTTCACCAGTATAAAATACTTCAAGGATTAGACTTTGATACTCCAGTGAGAAGAATTTCTGACATTAGTAATTTGTACACATTAGGAAAATAAAACATGCTTCTTACTGGCATAATCAATGTTTCATTATGACTGAAAGCATCAGAAACATTTAGGCATCTGAAT
This sequence comes from Bucco capensis, assembly GCA_013396975.1. Classification (NCBI taxonomy): domain Eukaryota; kingdom Metazoa; phylum Chordata; class Aves; order Piciformes; family Bucconidae; genus Bucco; species Bucco capensis. Next base: position 63,371 of record VWZO01012163.1, read on the forward strand.
ACTTACTCATATAGTTAATTTTGAAAGTGTAGGAAAGCCAAGATTGTGATTAGACATCTTAGGTTCCTATATTTATACGATTCTAAATACGCCTTAGATAGCTCATCTTGTCTTCACAAAATTTAAATATGCAGATGTCAAGAGTGGTTTTGTATATCCTATACACAAAGGATCCCTGATGTATTTCTATTAAAGCTGTAGTTCAAAATGTTGAACAATCACACTAATCTAATGTCTCAGGATTGTTCATTATCATGGTCTGTTATCAACATATAACATGATTTTAACAACCTCCTTTGTTTAATTAGTTTAATGTTCATGGCTTCTATTATAAATTCTAATCAGAATGAAAGCTATTGATAGACTTGTTCTCCTCCCCATATCACAATTTTCAGTGTTTGCTTTTGTACCACTTATGAAATTGAGTGTCCCCTCATTTGATGCTCTGGCTATACATATTCTAGTATTAAGCATCTGATACTCTCCATCTGTGGTAGAAAGAAAGAAGGTCCTAGATCTGGGGCTGCAAATTCCATGTGTTCTCAGAGCCAAGTGTCCAAGTTTTATGTTCATCAATTCTCCTTCTATTACTGAAGTAATAGGTCATACATTTATGGCACATAAATGTCGTTATTTGAAACATTCACCATGCTGAATGTTTTAAATGGAGACGCCAAGCAAGCGGTATATGTATCTATATACACTTGAGTAAAATTCTGTTATTATTCATCTGCTTGTGCCCATCCTCTATCATTCCATGCCTGTGTGCCCCTATACCAAGAGACTCAGGAGTTTCTGCTTCTCAAGTCTTCCATGATTGTACCAAGCCTCTATTTCTCTACACTATGTCACTGCATTAGACTCATAAATATTTCATTTTACATAGGATAACTGCTTTTTACTGCTAGCTATACAAAATTGTGGTTGTGCCACAAAAAGACAGGCAAAAATAAATCAAAATAGACATGGATACCTAGCCATTTTGAGAAACTACTCTCAGAGCTAAATCAAGTAAAACAAATCTCACCGAAATACTTATTTTAATAGTGGAAGTTGACTTGCACTGAGTTTTTGTCACATAACTCTCACTAAATTGAAATAAACTTGAATGGCTTAATTTCTGTATTGTTCTTTAAATATATATGTGTTAAAAGACTAGCTACGCATTTAACTAATACTAAATGTTCGTAAGCTGGTAACATCTTTTGAACAACAACGTCATGTAATCCCTTTGAAAAGCCTCTTCTTATTAACCTTTATTCTTACAAAAACTTCATTCTTGATGAAAGAATTTTGCCTATTTTTACAACCCTGTAATAGAGATGTGCTAAAGATTTCAGTCATGACATCCAAGATGAATTGATTTTCTTGGTGTGAATGATGGGAGCCAACCATGGGATCTTGGATAGTTATTGAAAGTTGTTGTCTTTAAAAGGAGAAAGCTAAGGACTCCACCTGAATCTGTGGTCAAGGATTCACTTAAAAGACTGAGAAGGTAAGAGTGATGGGCAATGCTCTAAAACCTGCATTTAATAATGGGCTTATTTATACACTAAAATTGCTGGAAGAAATTACAAAGAAAGAAGTTAAAGACTATAGCCTTATTGCCTGCCACAGCACTGAAACAGTTAAACAATTTTAAAGATGACTTTAGAAGCAGATTACACATTATCATGTAGAGTGGAAGACAAAAAACCGAAGCACATCATAATATGGCCATTGCTGATTTGATCTGACTCAACTCAGATGCAGGGCCCTGCTCTTGGCCTTGTTGAATTTTATGAAGTTTGCATGGGGCTCATTCTGCAGCCCTGTCAAGATCCCTCTGGATGTCATCCTATCCTTCTAGCATACCAACCATGTCACTTGTGTCATCTGCAAACATACATAAAATACAACAAATACATATAGAAAATATAGAAAAAAAAGATAATTCTACTTATATAAAATATACAACAAAATCTAGATAAATTTGCATCTGTTTATCAAACTGTGCTATGAATAATTCAATTTCTGGTTTTCTCGGAGGTGCTGTCTAATCTACAGTCCTTTCTGACTTGGAATTTTATCATCAAAGCCAGTGATGTTCTTTCACTGATAATCTCTCAGCTATATGATAGTAAATGGTTCCTTATCCCACTTCTCTTAAAATTGAAACTATGATCCTAGTCTCCACTTTGCTGACATTGATATAAATATCTCAGGACACTCAACAGAGATTAGTCTCAAAGAGGATTTATTCTTTTGGATGATACTATAGTAGAAGGTAGTTAAATAACTGTTTTCTCTCTTTCCTCTGCTTTCTTTTCTTTCTTCTTTTCTTGTTTCAGACTTCTAAACTAGCCCCAAAAATAATTATTTAAAATGGCAATGTCCCATAAAAAGTAGAAATTATCATTGTTTATTTTGTTTACATTAAAAAGTTCCTATAATATTTTTTCTTCAGCTAAAATTTGTCTTTTTATGCATAGCTCTTTCAGGTCCTAGACTTTTTGCTGGGAAAACAGCTCTGCTTGATTTGCAGCATGCTCAGTTTTACTCAGGTACCTCAGACTTTGAAGAGACTAGTAAATTTTCCTCTCACATCTCAGCATTTGTAGAACATTGTTCTTAGGAAAGTGGGAGCTAGAAAGACTCTATTCATAGCCATAAGCTACATGGATCATCACTTCACTCTTTTCTTTTACTTTGTTGGTAGTTTTTGGTTTTCTTACTTTAAACACACATAATGCTTCCTTTGATTTAACTTCATGCCTTCAGGCAGGCAGAAGTATAAAACTGAGCAAAAAAGCTCTCAGATAATAGTTATTAAAATTTAATACAGGCATTTTCCCAACTTTTCACAGGACACTTTTGTAAACATGAGCAAGGAAATTCTTGATAAGAATAGTCTTCATCTCTTCTCTAATTTCTCCTTATGGTAGCAAATGAAAGCCTAGAATATTTAATAATTATGTGCTAATGGGAAAGTCATGTATATTTTTTATTTGTTGGTATAGCATATGTTAAGATGCTTATAAATAGCAGGTTCTAGATAATAAGCTTTTTTATTCTTTCCTTCTTCATATAATTGAAATATTTTTTATTTAAAAAATATAAAGATTTTCAATGTAATAATGAAAAAGAACAATGAAACATATAGAGTTGCCAAACATAACTGAAAAAAGAAAAGATTTAGAAACTGGATAATATTTTGGTAATTTATTTCAGTAATTATACATCTTAAAAAATACCAAGTTTGGTAACAGTATATATAATAAAATGGAAAACTAACTTATTTTTTTCCAATTGAAATTAATCCATGTTAGCTGAATAAGTAGTATTAAACTCAAAAAAATAAGGAGGAGGCTTATCACAAGTAGTCAACATGGATTCCACAAGGGGAAGTCATGCTTGACTAATCTGATAGCCTTTTATGATGGCATAATTAGATGGATAGATGAGGGGAAAGCAGTGGATGTGGTTTTTCTTGACTTTAGCAAAGCTTTCGATACTGTCTCCCATGGTATCCTCATTGCCAAATTTAAGAAGTATGGATTGGGAGACTGTGCTGTGAGATGGATTGNGCTCAAGAAGGATAGGGAGCTGCTGGAGAGAGTCCAGCACAGGGCCAACAAGATTATTAAAGGAGTGGAGCATCTGCCCTATGAGGGCTGGCTGAGAGAGTTGGGTCTCTTCAGCCTGGAGGAGACTGAGAGGGGACCTCATTAATGTTTTCAAATATGTTAAGGGCGAGAGTGAGGAGGAGAGCCAGGCTCTTCTCAATGTCATCCAATGTTAGGACAAGAGGGAATGGGAACAAATTGGACCATAGGAGGTTTAGTATCAACATGAGGAAAAACTCGTTACAGTAAGGTGACAGAGTACTGGAACAGGCTGCTGAGGAGGGCTGTGGAGTCTCCTTCTCAGGAGACATTCAAGACCAGCCTGGATGCATTCCCGTGTGCACTGCTTACTTGCTCTTTCTTCACTAATCCTCTGCCCAAGATTTGTTATTTTTTTATCATATATAGTATTCATGAAGATAACTAAAATTTCCATATACTCAGTCATTACCTGACCATTAAAACATTGTTATGACAACTAAACAACCTAAAGTCAGCTCAGGCCAAGACAAGTCTAGACAATTGTTCAAACTTCAATGGTAGCAAAAGGCTATATTTTTATTTGTCATAGCAGACATATTTCTTCAGCTGCAGGACAATTTCAAATAATAATTAAATCCTTTAAGATGTCCTTTTTTGTCCATCACTAACTATGGGGAAAATAAAGTAGACGAGACAGCCTACATCCACAGAGCAGTGTTATTAGCATTTTGTGGATCATTTTTCACACAGTGCAGAAGAGTAACAAATCTTTGACGTACCCTTGCTTATAGCATTATTTGGAGTTGATCTGATGAATTAAGGCCATATGAAGTGCTTTGAACCGAAAGTTTGGTATCAAACGTGACCTTCCTCACAGCTGTCCCTGAATTTTCAGATTTCTGGTAATGGATTCCTATGAGAACTAAAACAATTTTTTTCATAGTCTTGCAGTGATGGGATCATATTTTTAGATGTGCAAATACACATGCAATTTTTACTAACCAGACAGAATGTCTTATCAATCCTATCTCATCTTCCATGTCTTTACTCTGTGGACTACAGTAAGAAATCAATCATTAGGGGTAATAGTCTTACTCTGTGCACAAAAAATATATTGGGGAAGACAGAACTTTTATAGTGGCATCTAAGAAACAATCCTTTAGGACTGAATTACACTTTATTTTCAGTCTTTCTTTTATCATCAGAGTTTCCATGCTATGACTGTAATTAGCCCTCTTTTTTACTCTTGGCAAATTACAGACTATATGAAATCTGATCTCCAGATCAGATGAAAAAAACCACCCTACATCACTTTAGAACATTTTACTCACAATTTTACATAATTACATTTTCATGATTGACCTTGAGAAATGAAATTTAACTCAGTCCCAGAATAGGCCCATCCTGAGAATAACAGGAATTCAAGAATAAGCAGAATTTTGTGCATTTTTAAAAATTTACATTTATTTTTATGATAACCTCAATTTTTTTGACCTTAATAATTCTTGTTCGATAAGCTATAGTCATGAGTAAATCATTTTTTTCCATAGTTTTATTTATCTGAATAATTAAGATGAATTGTTGTTGATTTAGTATTGGGTTATATATATACTTCTATGAATCAGTGGTGATTATTTTAGAGTAGAGAAAAGCTGATGTATATAAATAGCTAACTTAAGACTGAGGCTGAGTGCAATAAATCTGTTACAAACAAATCACTAGTACTATATTCAGAATAAGTTTAGTTTTGTGGGAGTTTTTTAATGAATATAATAGAGAAAAAATTATTGCATGCAATAAAGATCCATAAAAGTGTATTATGATCAGGGGAGTTCATAAGCAACAAATCTTTCCATACAAAATAAGATAGTGTATCAACATATAGAAAACATAGTATAAGGACATGTAAAGACATCAGCCTCATATTGTGTGTATTCCATGAGTATTTATAAGGATTCTTCCCTCTTTTGTGGAATCAGTAGATTTTTAATCCATTTTAAAATTACTACATACTCATCTCTATATATGTGCTTAAACTACTGAACTATCATAGAATCATAGAATGACCCAGGTTGGAAGTGACCTTAGAGATCATCTAGTTCCAATGCCCCTGCCATGGGCAGGGATGCCACACCCTAGACCAGGTTGCCTAGGGCCACATCCAGCCTGGCCTTGAACATTGCCAGGGATGGGGCATCCTCAACCCCTCTGGGCAGCCTGTTCCAGTGCCTAACCACCCTCTGGGTAAAGAACTTCCTTTTAATCTCCAATCTAAATTTCCCCTCCTTCAGCTTGTAGCCATTCCCCCTTGTCCTATTACAATCTGACTAGCTAAAAAGTCTCTCCCCTTCTATTTTATAATCCCCCTTTAGGTACTGAAAGACTGCTGCTGTAAGATCCACATGCCAGGAAAGAAAGAAAGCAAGCAAAATATAAAGATACATTCCATTATACGTATATGAAGGGGGCTTATAAAAAAGAGTGAGAGAGGCTATTTACCTGGTCAGAAAGCAGTAGGACAAGGGAAAATGGTTACAACCTGAAAGAAGGGAGATTTAAATTGCATGTTAAAAAAAATTCTTTATGTAGAGGGTGATGAGGTGCTGGAACAGGTTGCCCAGAGAGGTTGTGTTTGCCTGATTCCTGGCAGTGTTCAAGGCCAGGTTGGATGTGGCCCTGGGCAGCCTGGTCTGGTGGGCGGCATCCTGCCCATGGCAGGGGGCTTGGAGCTAGATGATCTTTAAGGTCCCTGCCAACCTGGGCCATTCTATGATTACAGTATCACAGTATGTCAGGGGTTGGAAGGGACCTAGAAAGATCATCTAGTCCAAAACCCCTGCCAGAGCAGGATCACCTAGATAACATCACACAGGAATGCATCCAGGCAGCTCTTGAACATCTCCAGAGAAGGACACTCCACAGCCCTCCTGGGCAGCCTGTTTCAGTGCTCTGTCATCCTTACTGTAAAGAAGTTTTTCCTCAGGTTAATACTAAACCTCCTGTGATCCAACTTACTCCCATTCCCTCTTGTCCTAACATTGGATGACACTGAGAAGAGCCTGGCTCTCTCCTCCAGACACTCACATTAATATGATGATGATGATATAGCTAATTATATAGTGACTATGATGGTTACAGCATAAAAATAGACACCTATTTGAAAAACCACCCTTTGTAAATTAAGCATCAATTTAAGTCTTCCAAACAAGTTTTGACCTACATTCTTATCAATCTTCTCTGAGGAAATTGTTTGACCTGAAATATGTGTTTAGAAAACTTGAACATATTCACTTGCTAACTGCTGAACTTGTATTGGTGACAGCCCTGAGCACTGAGCTATGCTGTCAACCCTTTCTTACTCATCCTTCTTCTTCCAGAGCAGTGAACAGAGGTTTGAACTCTGCTAGTATCACGACCTAAGCAGTTTTGCCTATGTCCACTGACTTAGGTCCTCAGATCTGACACGCAGATGTACTCTGCCATCTGACAACAGACAACAAAGAATTGCATCCAGAGAGTCAACATGTGCAGAGTCAAAGCAAATCCATCAATATCCATTTTTGTCTGAACAGCAAACTGGTATAATTTACCTAAGCCAATATAATGCTCACAACAATAATAAATTAACTATGCAAATTACTACATTATGTACATGTATCAATTCAGTTCATAAATAACCAATCAGTCATACAAATCTTGAGTTCTTTAGCTTTAACTGACCTGTCATAAGCCATTAAATTTGACACATGGGCAGCAGCAGAATGTTAAGGACTGATCAGGCCATGAATTCCACATGTCTCTAAGCCACTAACACTCAGTGAGGTCTCAGACATGGCATTAAGGTTAAAAGAGATTTGGAACAAAGTTAAATCCATACACAAGCATCTAAATGGATTTATCAAATTTTCAAAGAAATTCCAGAGATTCTACAAACTTGACTGATTTTGGTTTGAGTTTATTACAGAAATGTCAACCACTGGAAGCTTTAGGTATTTAAAAAGTTTAAAAATAATAAATTATTTCATGATATAATGTGGATTTTAGTGCTTCATATTAGATAATTGTAAAAATACTGTGGATTTTATCAGTATATTTATATATTACAGACATTAAAATTAATTTCAAAATTGCTGATTTCTTTTTAATCAATGTATTTTATCAGTATTTAATCTGTATTTAATTTACTTTATCTGTATTTCTGAGGAACTTGTACAGACATAAATCTATGGAACGGAATGAGATGTCTCCCAAGATCTTGAGGGTATTTGCTGTTGTAGTTTCCAAGCTGCTCTCTATCATATTAAAAAGTCATAGCAGTCAGGCAAAGTCCCCAGTGACTGGAAAGAGGGCAATATCACAATCATTTTTAGAAAGGATACAAAGGAGAACTATTGAATGGGTAAGTAATTGGCTGCATGACTGTGTTCAGAGAAGCATTCAATGGCTTAATGTCCAAATGGAGATCAGTAAAAAATGGTGTCCCTCAGGGGCCTCTATAGGGACTGGTACTGTGCAACATCTTTATTAATGTCATAGTGGGATTGAGTCCACTTTCAGCAAGTTTCTGAATGGCACCAAGATGATTGGTGCAGTTGATAGGCTAGAGGGAGGGGATGCTATCCTGAGGGACCTTGACAGGCATGAGAAGTGATCCACGTGAACCTCATGAAGTTCAACAAAGCCAGGTGCTGGTGTTTTGCCTATTCTTAAAGACATTTTACCAAATGAGGCACCGTCTTGGCTGAGAGGCTCAGCTATGCCTTGTAGTGGGACTGAGACAGCATCAGCGATGTCTGGCACAAGGCAGCCCTGGCCTCTCCTCACAGAGGCCACCCCTGCAGACCCCTGCTGCCAACCCTTGAACACAGATACCCAGTAAAAGTGATTAGTCTAATAGTAAACAAACTCAGTAGATGTCTCCAGACATCAATATTCCTTGATCTGCTCAGGCTGAAGGAATCATGGCTGAACAAATCCAACTCCTTTATAAAGTTCTAAGAATTTCATCAAAGGGAAATAGAATATTTCTTTTTTGTCAGCAGTTCTTTCTTTTACAAATGCTTTTCAATGAAGACCTGAAAAGATCAGCTACTACTTTATTAAAAGATTACTTTTTGCTATAAAATATTTTCTTGCAAGCTCTGATTTGAGTTCATATTTTATTTGCAGCCAAGAGCATTTCCACCAATACTTTTTATGCTTTCCTCATGCTCCTAATTTCACTCACTCTACCCCCACACCAACCCCTCAATCCCCACCTCTTCACCTTGCAATAAATAACAGAACTAAAAAAGAAATTTAAATATTAAATAATATTGGTATGGCTAGGCTTCGCGAATGAAGATCCAGGGAGGGCTCCATCTATGCTCCTCATCAGCGCCTTTTCCAAGCACGCTGATAAAAAGAGGATAGCAGATAGCACCCTCGAGCCTGCGCTATGGATTTTTTTTAGGTGAGACACAGCATGCGCAGAGCTGGACCCACCCTTTAGTCCTAAGGTTCATCTGCCAGGGCCTAGCAAGCTTGGACACTGGCAGCGAGGTCCTTAGGACAGGTTTATTAAATAATATTAATTTAAATATTATTAACCTAAAAGTTATCTACATTATTTTTGTGTTAGTGATTTTTCTATGTGTCAGGACATGATTTTTTGTTGAATCCCGACAAATACATTCACATCAGTCACCTATAGAAGTCTAACTTCAGTGTATGTTAGCAAGCACTAGAGATTCTAACTAGAGTAACTGTAGCTGTTTCAGATACCTGTATATGTTTGTTAACTTTTGTTAGACATCGACTTTTTAGTGACAACATCAAGTATTTCAGAGAACAGGTCAAGCTTAAAATATCAAATCTGGATTCTAAGTTTCATTTCACATAGTTTGGAAGGGTTGAAATGCAAGATATAGCTTTGGCAGGTTATAAGATTGGTGTTCAAATACAGTAGCACAAGTAATCCATAAATATAACTGGCTTTGAAACACTCTAGACAAATGTTGCATGCTTCCTGTTGACTTCTCCCTGTTTCTGACTATAGTAGTATACAAATGTGTACAGAAGTTACTGTCGGTTGCATGACATTATAAGAATTTGTGTCTGCAAAATAAAAGCCCTTTAGGAATCATCCTTTGTTGAAGCTGAAGGCAATGGTTTCAAGATGTTTGTTTTTAATTATTAAAGTCCTCTAGGTGAAATCAGTTAAATTTGAATTAATCCAAGGTCCTCTGGTCCTATTCATAACAGAGTAAGTAATCCCTTTTATTTTAGAGACCATTAACAGAATTTCACCATTGGCCATAGGCTTTTTCATATTTCAGGTACATTAAGAGCTATGGTATTTATAGAAAAGAATAGGTGAGTAAGAATGGGACTTGCTGGCAGTGTGAGTTATGCATAGGATATGTTAAGTTTGAAGTAACTTGCTAATAACAACAACATTTTTTTCAATATATCTTTGTATTGTTTTTCAGGTATAATTTTAAGTTGATTACCAACAAGTATTCTTTTTCTAGGATATTGGGAAAACCATGAGAGAAGAGAATTTGTCATACCTACTTCTCTGGTATATCAGTGAGACGATGTGGGCTTAGGGTGAACCTAAAAATATATTGACATTTTAACCACTATATAAAGACTAAATAGACAACAATGATCTACCGAAAAGCAAATTCTTCTTTACCTTTCTGCAATGTGATTTCCAGTCTGTGGTGGTAGTCATCTCTACTCAAAATTGTTATAGCCACTTCATGTAGATCCTTCCTTGGACAACTTAAGAGAAGGTTCTTTAGGAAAGATACATTTGGGGCTTATTTTTAATCTTTTGCAGTGACCTGTTTCTCAATTTTTTAAAAATACCTGCAAAAAAAAAATTATAGTTAAACAATATCCACTGTTGTTTTACTTCTGCAAGGATTGCTTCCTCATTGTATCATAATGCATCATACTATTTAATTTACAATGCTGAGAAAATTATTATGATTTTCAGTGTGCAGTATAGTTTACAAATGGATATTTACAAATTTTATCATGGTTTGTTAACATGGGAGAACTTTCTCATGCAAGCCTGCATGTATTAATACAATAACACAATAAGCTCTGCATTTAACCATCATATTATCTATTCTGTCATAATAACAGTTTTCATAAAAGTGTAGTATGTTCTAAAATCACAAAGAGATACAGGCAGAGTATTTTTCCAGTGAAATATTTTAAATAATTTATTTCAATGCCCCTTTACCTATTTAGGTGGCAATGTTTGAAGGTTTAATTTAATGAGATCTGATTCTTACAGTGTATCTATTGTATGCACACAGCATATAGTGCATGAATAAATTAAATGTGTTTTGAAAGAGGTCTGTTAAATATGCAGGAGTATTTTGTTACTACTTTCAGTTCTGATAATGTAAGTATTTTACCCATAAATTTTGTGGCTTGTTTTTGGTGTTTGCTTTTTTTTTTTTTTCGGTTTGGGGTTTTTTTCCCCTATTTCTTAAATTTTTCTGTCATTTTACTAAAAGAGTATTAGTGCAAACATAAAATTATTGAACTCATTTTTATTCCCTCCACCCTCCTCTACACAACAAATTGCTAAAACATAGCTGGTCATGAAAATTAAGTGTGTGTACATGTGACAGTGAATCTGAGAATCTTCTGAATTGTATTGACTGAAAAATGCAAACACAAACCAAAGGTAGCAGCCCTATAGATAAAGCTGGCATTGAAAAATTAATGTTTGCATCCAAAATGGCATGAGGCCATTTAATATTGTACAGCACAACATGTAACTCTGGATGCAAAGCTACAATAGGAAGGGTTGTTTTATACCTTTCTACATACAAAAACAAATACCACAATTATATGAGAACCTGTTTGATATAATTACCAATGTAATCTTCTACTGCATGCAAACTTCTTGCATACAAGCATTAATTAATACTTACTGTAATCAATTAGTAATAAATGGAGAAACTAATGTTTATGGTTCTTTGAAGTACAGCAAGTTTTCTTCCGTGGTAGATAGAATACATATATGCATTCATTTAGTTAACTCTCTAGAGCACAAAGAAAATACACAGACAATAGTAAAATGTAGATTTTATCCCCCATTTAGAACTCAGTGGAGCTGCACATAAGTGCCAAAATCTATGCATGTAGGCCTGGCTGAAGGATCTATGCTGTAGTAATAACCCGACAGGATTCATTCAGTAATTCAGCAGTGCTATGTGCTGTATAACTAAGGCTGGACAAACAAGCAAGACATCAACTTAAGTTTGTATCTTAAGTAGCTATCAGCCAGAGGCAGTATAAATATCTAAATTCAATTGCTCTCCAGCAGATAAATACCTGCAGTTTTCAAAGGCAGACAAGTCCCTGGGTAATATGGATATACATACATCCCAGAAGAGAGTCTTTCTTACCAAGGCATCTAGAAGATCCTGTTTGGAAAGAAAATGGCAAAGTTTGCTCAAAAGGGATCTCCTATGTCCATCATAATCATATGGAATCCCTTTTGCAAGAATGTTATTAGCATTATTAATCTCTGTTATATTGGGATAGGGAAATAACCCTTTTCAGAGTGTTAAGTTCAAGCTCATTAGAAATTGCTTAATCTCTTGTGTCTTTTCTAGGGGAACAAACTGTCAAAGTGTGTATGTATGAATTTAATCACAGTCTCTAAAGACTGTATTTTCTATGACACAACATTAAAATAGAAAGCCTTAGTACAAAACTGGTCATGTAAAATGCCAATTTTTTTCCTGCAAGAGCCACTGAAGGAGGTGCAGTATTACTGAAATTTTATTAAGGTTTTTCCTTATAACAAAAGGCAAATTCTACAGATCCATGAAACTCAACCTAAACCATTTCTTTACTGATACCAGGGAAAAGAAACTGACAAAAGTTTTACACAAGATACAGGTGGTTTTGTATTGTTTGTATCACCTGTAACAAATGCATCTACAGCTGCAGCTGAATCTCTGCCTGCCATTATCGTTTTTCTGAGTTCATTTTAGTTTATTTCCAATTGCAGTAATTTGACAGACTGTGAGGATCTTTATAACAGAGTAATACACAAAGGAAGTAATTGATTGAGAAACCCTCAACTTGTCTTGGAAAGATAAAAGAGAAAAAAAGAAAAATAAGGAAAATCAACATGCAAATTAAAACCCCTGCATTTATTACTAGTATATCACTCTTATTTAAGTTCATGGTTCTGTACAGAATATTGAATGACTGTGATCTGCCAAACATGCTAAAACCATAATAAACATTATATAAAAGATAAAACTAAAAAAAAATCAAATTATTCATTCACTTATTTCCTTTACTACAACATGGAGTTTAAGAACACAGAGGCTAGACTAATTGTCATCTCTTTTATACTGTTTGATTGTGGTATTCCAACTGTTTATGAACTGTGCTGAGAAAAGGAGCAAGGCATAAGTGTGGCAAAATGTCTTTTCCCACCTTTTCTCACAGAGTTTATGGGTATACTTTTTAAGCTAAATACTTCACTCTTGGGATGAGTATCCTAGTCTATAGATGGAAGATAGGCAATCTGTGTATTTGAGAGAAGCCATTTCAGCTTTTTGAGTTCCAATGAACACTGTAAATTGTTGATGTTGTGAAGGTCACCAGAGAAAGCAGACTTTCTGCTCCCTTTGGTGTTTCCTACAGTCTGTCTGCCTTGAGGAACTCCATCATCCCCTCACTTTCCTACTATACCTGTTAGGAAAGCCCATCTAAGTGCTGATGCTCTCTCAATTAGGTGCCAAAGCCAGCACTAATTTTTACAGATGGAGCTGAATGCTTTATTTTTAGGTATTCCAGAGCTAAGCATCACAATCCTTAGCCTTCTGCATTAAATGCCTATTTAATGCCTATTTAACTTGTTCTAGCCCCTGACACCAATGAGAGAATAGTAGTAGTAAGGTTTCAGCTTGTGAAATAAGGACAAATGGAATAAAGCACTTTGCCTGTAAGGGAAATACCGTAGGAGTCTTCCCTGTGAATTTAGGGACAAAAGTGTGCTTTACTCTTCCATAGCACAGGTAAATGCTTGTAAATGGTGAACTCACAGTTTATACACTCATCTTTTTCATCTGCTTAGTTTTAAAGTTCCAGTTTACTCAGTATCCATTTTGACATACAAGACATAATTCTGCTAAGAAGCTTGCATGAAAAAGGGTAAAGAAAATACCTGATGAGATTATTCTTAATATACTCATCTTTCAACTACCTGTAAAAGACTGCTTCACATAGCTCTTTACATAGCTTGTTAACGAATCAGACTGCCTTCTCTGGTAGTTTAAACATATTTGTTACATGTCCTCCCTGTAGCCCTCAGTTATTGGAATTTTATTTGATACCTCTTCTTTGGCAGAGTACATCATGTATCTACACACAGTAACCGATTTAATGTAACTTACATTTTTTCCAGTTAGCACTTGTGGTTCAAGGTCATTTGACTACTAGGAATTTTCTTAATGTCAACTACAACCTCAGCTGACAGCACAAGTTGCACCAAATACACTGGCTTTTTTCAACATCGTCTCAGTAACAGAAATAGCAGTGAACTATTCTTGCCATCAGACAAATGAAACAAATAAAAAAATCAAAAACAAAAAGGAACCTGGATATGTTGGTTTCACCTTCCAACAGATATATCTACTACTTATTACTGTATGAATTTTTTTATAACAGAAGATTAATAATCTGGCTTCACAAAAAAGAAGATAAACAAAAGGAAACAAACACTCAATTTTCTCACTGTTTCATATCCACTATGTTGTGTTTTGGAGCTGTTTCAAAGTGGCTTCCCCAGTTGCTTTATTTGCAGAGACCTGTCCCAATTCACCAAGAATTTCTGATTAATAAAATCTAGATTTGTTTGATTTTCAACAAATATATCATCAATCCTCTATGGAACAGTCTGAAAAATATGAAATCTTTCAGTGTGTACCAAACATGAACTACAGACACATGAATACCAAATGATGTCTCCAAGCAGCACAGGCTGGCCCTGATGTAGGGGAGGCAGAAGAAGATACAGCAGAAGGTTGGCCCACATCTGAGGTCAGAGCTCCAGCCTTACCACTCAGGGACTTTATGTTCTTGCTTCACACAGGTCCTCTATAGGGGAACAAGCTGTGGTGGGTGAAAACAATATTGCAGAAGGATCCCAACTGTTTAATGGCTACAGGGGCTCTCCCAGTCTGATGAAATCATACCAACCTGAATTTATATCCTGCATCCAGAACCTCTCATTACCACTTCCAAATCTGTTATGGGAGTAGGAATTCCCATAAAGTAATTCTCCATTTTTGTCCTCACACAAAAGGCAGAATAAGATGACCTGAAGCAGATTACATTGGATATTGTCCAAGAATCCATTTCCCTGATACTGGTTCTTTTTATGGGTGTTGACCAGCTCAGAACTGGGAGTGGGTTCAGGCAGAAATCCCTGAAATACAGCTCCAAAACAAATAGGAAGACTGTTTCATCTTCTTTGGTGAGGGGCATTACCACATTGATGGTGGTGATACAGTAATAGTAGGGTCAGCTGCACATCCTTTCTTTTGGGTTTCACAGACAGACCTGTTTAGTAAGTACAGATCTGTAGGACAGCCTGCCTTCTGATAGCTTTGAATTACATGCATGGTAAGGATCTTTTTCGTGAAGCCAGATTATTAATCTTCTGTTATAAAAAAAAATTCATACAGTAATAAGTAGTAGTGTAACGTTCTGCTAAACAGTTCTGGTAAATTATGGGTGAAATGTTATGGAATGCCATGTAAAATTTTAAAATGTGGGAAAATACCAGAAAAATCGGAGCTTTCTTACACTGTAAAATATTTACATTCAAAATCATCGAGTGGAAATAATAAATAAGCATGCTGTCTTTATTTTCTTCTTCCTTCTTTCCTTTTTCTATATTCCTTATTACTTCTGGTTTTTGTATTAATTTCAGCACTGTCTGCTAAGGTACATCTCTCTATGTATGCATGAGTTTCAAGTTTAATGAGCATTTCTGTGCTGTTATGAAAATTTTGTAGTTTAGATAACTTTTCAATGATGCCTATGAAATAGCTTGGGATTTGTCCTTGTTCCTGTGGCATGAACATACTGATAAAAATCTTTTAACCAAAATCAATAGCAAGACTGAAAAAAAAGTACTAAACCTAGAAATAATTGACTTTTTAAGTTATTAGTGTAGTTCCAAGAAAATCTCATCTCAACTCAGAGCAAAAATTTTTTCATTTCCTTTAGAAGACTGTATATTGTGCATGTTGATTGAGAAGCAGATGTACAGGACAATGCAGAAAACCAAAGAGAGCGTATTAGTGAATGTGAATAGTGGTATCAATGAAGAAATGGACTAAATTTTCTTTGTTTTACTAACTTTTGTTATAATGGAAAATTTCCAAAAGGAATTGATAAAAGGATACTTGAAGGAGTTTTTTGAACATCTTTTCCAGAAATTCCACACAACTGTGGGACTAAGCATCAATCAAAGAAAAGCAGTGTTTGAAATGATGAAAAAGGATCAGTTAAACTAGTTCTCAGAGGCAACTAAACTTGTAATAATATATGATGAGTACTGAATAAGAGATCTAGAACTCATAGAATCATAGACCATCCTAAGTTGGAACGGACCCATAAAGATCATTGAGTCCAATCCCCTGCTCTTCACAGGAGTACCTAAACTTAACTATATGGCAAATATCATTGTCCAGATACTCCTTGAACTCTGACAGGCTTGGTGCCATGACCACTTCCCTGGGAAGCCTGCTCCAGTGACCAACTACCAACCTTTTCCTAATGCTCAGTGTGAACTTGCCCTTATTCAGCTTCTTTCCATTTTCTTGTGTCCTATTGCTGTTCACCAGAGTGACAGGAGTTCATCACATCCCTTTCTGCTGCTCCCATTAAGGAAGCTGTAGGATGTAATGAGGTCACCCCTGAGATTCAGCATTGGGCTTTGGCCTTTCTCACTTCAGGGGCCTATCACTAGAACATGTCCAACTTGATGTCCATCAGGTATAAGGAAAGCAGAATTTCAAGGCAAAGAATAATCAGGAGACAGAGAGAAAAATAAGTTTGATTACTGATGATGAAAATCATGTAAAAAGAAATACAAGACATTAAAACAAGATTTACAATTACTATACAATTTACAGTATTCATGGAGGTAGCACAAGCCCCAAACAGGTGTAGTCATGTGCTCATGGTAAGCTATGACAATTATACCCTTCCGTTTTAATTTCAGTCACTGAATGAAGCATGAAAAAATAAATTCTTCCAGAGGCTGTCTCAGATCTAGAGTAGACTGATAATATCAAAAGTATTGGCAAAATTCTGCATTTTGATTTCACTTAAAGAGTCTGTGAGACTATACAGATTTCCTGGGATGAAGGCTTTGTAAGGATCTGGAATTTTGTGAAAATACTTCTGTGAAGAGATGTCAACTTTAGATTAGTCCTTTATCTGAAGACATGATAATTTTTTCTTGTCTCTCTTTTTGCAATCTAAATTTACTACCTTCC
Source organism: Bucco capensis (assembly GCA_013396975.1). Classification (NCBI taxonomy): domain Eukaryota; kingdom Metazoa; phylum Chordata; class Aves; order Piciformes; family Bucconidae; genus Bucco; species Bucco capensis. The sequence goes on from VWZO01012163.1 coordinate 80,502, forward strand.
AGTTTAGAAACAATTTCACTTCCATTTAAATATATACTTAAAGGGAAGAGGAAGACAGAAATGTATGTAGGAATAAAAACTGGAAGTGTGACAGTGTTTATAATTAAAAAATTATATTACCAAAGCACTTTTTTATATATAATAATACTTCTGTTATGTATAGAAGCACATCTACCTTTATCTATCTGTAAATTTACTCTTATAATAACTGAAACTGGGCTACCCTTCCATTTGGTCTCTATGAAATCTATTCTATGTTACTGTATCAACATTTTTTGGGGCAGGCCTCTGTTGAGTAAAAAGATAGTTACCAAAATGCTTCCTATTTGCAGCTTCCCAAGTAAGTTACAAGAGAAATAAATTCACAGTGACTTCATTTGTGGAACTGATGATAAAACATATGGAAAACAAAGGAAAAAATAGCTTTTAAAATTATTTTATTCTAAGTCTGCTTCTTAAGTAATATTTGTTTATATTTATTTCACAATGAAGTTGAATGATCAGTAGATGTGCCAGATAAATTGTTCATAAGTTTTCCCTTTGATAAGTTCAATAAAAAAATACTGACTCTTCTGTAGAGAGCTAGTGCTGCATATATGTGGTATGTTTCACAACAAACTTTGTTATAATTAAAGTTTTCACTATATATTTTTCAATAAAAAAATACTGACCATACAAAAATAAAAAATCAACCAAATATTTCAGAGGTTTTTGCTATATTTTTTTACACTATGCTGCAGACTTTTCCTAAACTGTTTTAAGATAAACAACACTCATGAGTGTTCTCACAGCTATGACTACAGACTACAGAAGTCCTGAATATTCTTGGAGTGAGTAACAAATTATTCATCTTATTGTTTTCCATTATTTTCATCCCTAACATTTGTTGCACGTGCCTTACCAGGAGAAAACAAAGAAATGCAGATGGAGCATTTATTTTAGCTAGCACAAATGGATTACTCCTACCACTGTCCCTGAAAAATATGTAGAAATCTCTTCCTCACTTGTACATGAAACAATGAATGATTATGCCCATATTGTGTGGTTTTAACATAGGTGATTACAGCTGTGGCTCTGTGGCTTGCATGTTGTTTTAAGGTGGCTAAAATTATTTCTATTTTAAAAATTGTTTAGGTGTATTTCTGCATTCTTGTTTTTGAGACAAGTGCATATGTTTCAAAATAAAGGCAGAAATGAAACATCTACACAACACAGAAAATTGAAGAGGAAAATGTCTTCACCAGCTATTTGGAATTAAATATATTAGGATTGAAAATTTGATAAGGAGCTGAAGATAAGAATTGAGAAGCAACAAAAACCCCAAACCAGGATTCTTTCAATTAGAAAGAAAAAACAGCCAAGAATAACAAGCAGCTCTAGTACACAGTACAGTGACACAGAGAAGTAGAGATCAGAAATTTGGTTTTCTCTTATCCTAGATATGACAACAAACATTTAATCACCACATTGCAGCACTAGCAGAGACCTCAAGGAAGATGTAGGACTGCTGACTCACATATTCTGCTTCCAGGAACTCCTTGGAGGACTGTGGTGTAAATATTGGTCACACTAGCTGGAGTACCTCACAATTCTCCCTGGCAAAATTTGTCGGATATTAACTTAATCAAATTCTGTTCCAGCTACTGTGTTGTCATAAGTGGTATGTAAAGACACTGAACTTTGTGACACACTTTTTAAAATGTATTTTGGGTTTCTCTCTTTTTTTTTTTCTGCTGCTTACATTATTAAATGCCAGCAGGAGGTCTGGTGTATGCATTAAGAACAAATAAATGTCTTTGAACAAGATTTTTCTTTATGTTTTGCTAGCTTGCAACATATTCAGGAAGCTAGCAGAACTCAGTAAGCATTCTGTGAATCAGTGCAATTATAAAATCTTATAAAACTGCTCAAAAGCTCCCATCCAAAAGAAAAGAAAAAAAGTCTTTTGACAAAGAAATATTTCTTTCAGCCTATGATATATATACCATATATAAGAACTTCTTATTCTTCTTCCTTGACAAAGTTACCTATTTAATTATGTCATTGTTTGTTTTGCTTTGAGAATTATCTCACTAGAATAAATATTTAAATATAAAATGCTGATGTCACTATAAACCATGAAAGAGATACAGAAAACCTGGGAAAAAATCCAAAGCACTTCAGATTGACTTTTCTGCCAAGCTCGGGCTTTTTTACCCAGAGCTCTCTGTCCTCAAAAAACAGAGTCATCTATAAAGACAATGCAGGTGTAGCCTCAAAATCTTAGACTTGTATAATTGGAATGCAAGATGTCAGCTTCTTTCACCACAATAAAAAGAAAATGAAAATAAAAACAAAAAAGCAAAACTAAACCTTTTCCAAAATCCACTGCTTAATAATTAGGTAGCTGTTCAGGATCTAGAAACATAATTTTGAAGTTGTTTGAGCTTTTTTCCACAGCAATACTAGATATTTATATTCTTTCCCGTACTATGCATATTTCAGTAAAGGTATATATGGAGAGAAAGCAGGGACACATTTTAACAAGTACTTCCTCTCTAGGAAACAGTTTCAAATTGCAATCAGCAAAACTACATGCAGAAAGAAGTCAGATATTTAAATTCTACCACTAGCAGCAAAAGGGATGTTGAGTAGGTCTCTCCTGAGAGAGAAAGGTTGATCTCCTAGATTTCAGTACCTTCACTGTAGGTCATGCAGCTATGGAAGACTTCATGCTAAACTTTAGAAAACTTACACAAAAAATGAGAAAAAAAAAATTATTCTGAAACAAAGACTTATATTTCTAGCTTTACCAAACAAACAAAGAGAAAAAAAAAAAAAGCCTACTTAACTGTGAAATTAGGAAATTGCCCAACAAATGGAAAAAACCCCAAACCTATCAAAACTCTGCATCTTTCTTTGCACAGTGAACCTGTGCATGGTGCATGAGTACTTGGGCATGTTATATTTGAAGATAAAAGTTTAGATTTGTTCTTTTTTTTTTTTTTTCTTTTCTAAGATGAATAACATAAAAATAAAGGAATTTTCTTACCTTCTATTTCACTTCTAAGTTAGAAAGACATGTGTTTTATAGTTAGGCATCTAGCCAACCAATGAAGTAATATCATAAAAGCAAGCGAGTAAAATTAAATTGAAAAGTGGAAAACTCCAGTCAGGAAGTTTAAAAAAGATTTTTGTTTCTTTGTTTTCAGCTACCTTTAAATAAATTTTGGAGATAAAAACTTCCCCCACCCCTAATTACTTTTTTGCCATTGGTCTCAATTTTGGTGCATGTGTACCTGAATTTGGTATTTCTGTTTTGATTACCTAGGTAATCTCCTTTTGTGGCATTGCTGACAGGTAGTTCTGGTCTTATCAGATTCTCCACTGCAAAATGTCCATAATATTCCATTTAATTTTTGAATTACTGGAGTTTTGCCATCCTTTGTAACTTCCCTGAACTATCTGTCAAATTGGCCATGCCTCATGGCACTTTCTGTAGCTTCTGTGAGCTTCTGATCCTGTTATGCCCACCAGATTCTTACGCCAAATCCAGTACTTTCTTACGGTCTTTTCACTTACCCGAACCTCAGCCTAAGGCCTAGTCATGTCTGTATATACCTGAACACTTTTCACAGAAGGGACTAAAAGACCAGTTCTGATCCTTTCTGAAATGCAACCCAAAACCCATTCTGCACAAATACCTATGCAAAGGATCTAAGTGGTTTTCTTCCTTTACAGTATTAGTATCCTCAATGGTGACATGCACAATAACTGAAGAGGGGAGAGTTTCATGCCCCATACCCTCAAATAAAAAGGAAGGGGTGAGTAGTTATACCTATACAAAGCAATAAATATCTTGACATACCTTGTACAAAATTCAGAAGCCCAGATTAGAAGCCCTAAGCAAGTACTTTGCTTAAACATAGATATTACAGTACCATTTGATGCTTGGATTATCTAAGACAATGTCAGCTGTCCTAAGATATCCACTGTGTCTGCATGGGTTTAGGAGATGTAACAGAGGAGCTGAGGAAAGATCATTCCCCTTGTACTAGCAGATACCAACTAGGAAGGAAAGCCAGAACATGTCAAATGATAACATATGCAGTCAACTGAATCAAGACTTCAATGTTTGGTGATTATACTGGTGGAGTTTAGACGTTCTACTAACACGAAGGTAACTAAATGAGGAGGTGAAGCATCTCCATGTCCCTCGGCAATGGGTGACTTAAGGGGCCCCTGGGCTACCTTCTTCAACACTTGGCCACCTGAAAGGTTGCCCCATGGAGTGTGTGGAAGAACTCCACAGCTCTGGCTCACATTGTTCCCGAAGATGGGTTCTGTCCACATAGTGCTAACTTCCCTATGAGCACTGGATCTTTACCTTGCAGTCTTCTCCATATAAAGATGTCAGGTCTCTGACTAGCACTTCTCCTCAGTGAAGCTCTAGAGGCAAATAAAGAGAAGGAAAGACTGGGTTGTCCTTGTTGTGATCCATTTCCTCTTCCTAGAGCTAACGACTGAATTATCCATGGACCATATTTATATGAATCATAGAATCATAGAATGGTTTGGGTTGGAAGGAACCTCTGGATGTCATCTAGTCCAACCCCCCTGCAGTGGGCAGGGACATCCCCATCTAGATCAGGTTGCCCAGAGCCCTGTCAAGCCTCGCCTTGAATGCCTCCAGGGATGGGGACCAACCACCTCCCTGGGCAACCTGTTTCAGTATTCCACCCTTGTGGTGAGGAACTTCTTTCTAATGTCCAGTTTAAATCTACCCTTCTCCAATTTAAAACCATTGCCTCTTGTCCTTTCACTCCAGGCCTTTGCAAACAGGCCCTCTCCAGCCTTCTTGGAAGTTCCCTTTAGGTACTGGAAAGTCACTAGTAGGTCCCCCCCCGCCAAAGCCTTCTTTCTCCAGGCTGNCATTAAATGGTACAGGCCTCAGTACAAAGCCCTGAGGGACACCACTTGTCACTGATCTCCAGTTGGACTTTGAGCCATTGACCACTACCCTCTGGATGTGACCATCCACTCAATGTGTTCCTTATCCACTGAACAGCCCACCCATTGAATCCATAGCTCTCTAACTTGACCAGTAGAATGTTGTGGGGGACCGTGTCAAAGGCCTTGCAGAAGTCCAGATAGATCACATCCACAGGTTGTCACTTGTCCACTGAGGTAGTCACACTATTGTAGAAAGCCACTAGGTTTGTCAGACAGGATCTACCCTTAGTGAAGCCATGCTGGCTGTT
>VWZO01012163.1:86218-229671 GCA_013396975.1 Bucco capensis
TTTTCTTTGACCTTCCTGTTTTCATTGATGTACCTGTAGAATCCCTTCTTGTTATTCTTTATATCCTTTGCTAAGTTGAGTTCTAGCTGTGCTTTAGCCTTCCTGACTTCATCTCTACACCATTGGGCAGCATCCCTATACTCTTCCCAAGATCCTTGTCCCTGCTTCCACTGCCTGTGTAGCTCCTTCTTGCTTTTTAATTTGACCACCAGGTCTTGATGCAGCCATGCAGGTCTCTTCCCTTTCTTACCAGATTTCTTATACCTGGGGATTGAGAGCTCTTGTGCTCTATGGAAAGTGTCCTTAAAGATCTGCCAGCTCTGTTCTGCTTTCTTATCCTTGAGGACCATTTCCCAGGGTATCCTGCTGAGTAACTCTTTAAAGATTTGGAATTTTGCTTTTTTGAAATCCAGGGTCCTGACTTTGCTTCTTGGCTGATATGATACAGTCTACTGTGATTATAAAATAATACAAACGTAGACATCTCCATTTGGAGTCTGCCTCTCAAATTTTACCCTCTACACCATTATCTGAAGCTCTTTAGCATACTTACCACTTTGGTCTTTTCCTCTGGAAATAATGAGGGAGCAAGCAAAACCAGAGTCCTGGAAGGCTCCATATGCCATATAGTTTCAGAAGATCATGTGCAGGTTCAATTCTAAATCACACTGTATTTATATGAAGCTCAGTCCTAGAAGCTAAATTTCCATCAACCCATCTCAACCCACGACATTCAGCTGCACTTCTAGAGGCTATTTGTTTCATTTGCTTTTCTCTAACCTGTATCTCTTAAGATCAGTTTTTTTCATTTACTTTTTCAAATCTTAATGAATCCCCTGGTCAAAACCTCCTTTCCTCAAGTGGGCCTACAAACCACCTTTAGAGTAGTAACTTGATCATTCCTGGTTATGACCCTAAGCACTTCGTGCAGCTGGTAAAAAGCAGCCTGTATCTATGCTATTAAAATGTCTTAGCAGGCACAGCCTGAAAATCACTTGGGGTCTGCTGTGGCCCCTGGTGCGATAACTGTGCCGACAGCAGAGGGAGCATTAAACTCATTGCCCACGGGAAAGTGTGGGGAGTGATACCCATGTTCCTATAATCCTTGTATGGGGAGGATGAGCTCATTAGCCTTCTGGCAGTCATCCTAGGAGAAGGACAACTCTGATTCCAAACCCGGGCAGATGGAGCTTGTTTAGCCCTGGAAGGCCTTCCATCTAAGAGGTTAAACCTCTGTCCTAAGGACCTCGCTGCCAGAATCCAAGCTTGCTAGGCCCTGGCAGATGAACCTTAGGACTAAAGGGTGGGCCCAGCTCTGCGCATGCTGTGTCTCACCTAAAAAAAAAATCCATAGCGCAGGCTTGAGGGTGCTATCCGCTAGCCTCTTTTTATCAACGCACTTGGAAAAGGCGCTGATGAGGAGCGTGGATGGAGCCCTCCCTGGATCTTCGTTCACGAAGCCTAGCCACGAAAATGTCTTAGCCTTCAGAAGAGCATGACTGCATGCTAAATGCATTGGAAATGGTCTGTAGAGTATTCTAGCTCCCAAACTACACCCAGGAATCATTTCAGAGAATTCTAGCTTGCACAGACTGAACACATCAAACCTCTTTAGCAGTTTAGCAGCAGAGATGATTGAGTTTCAGCACCCAGGAGTATTTCAGGCAGTTTTTAATCTACATGTATAACCACTGTCATATGGTCTCCAACAAGAAGTAGTGCTTCACCATTCTTTCTCATTAAAGTGACATGTAAATCTGCTTATGATGACCAGGAAAACCTGGAGCCTGCTACCCTCATGTTTCAGTGCAGTCTCTGAAAGAGTGTGATAGTCTTCAGAACTCGTACAGTACTAGGTACACATAAAAATGCAATTAAAAAGTAGCAGAGGAAGAAGACAAAAGGGAAGGGGTGATTTTTTCCATATAAAATTAAAAAAAAGGATGTTCTAAACCCATTCCCTGAAATGACTAGGAAAGCTGCTGACATTTTTCCCCTTCATTGCTTAGCTGAGCTTAGTATTACATCACTGAGTGCATTAGAGGAATAAAAGAATATTTTGAGCACTGAAAAATTAACAGCAATATGTTTAGCTCTAATACACATATTCAAAATATCACATCTGAAAATGGAAGGTGAGCTTTCTGTTCTTCAAGGAAAAGCATGGCATTTGTGTCAATAAATAGTCAAAGGCTATATTTAATCTAAGCGTTTACACACCTGTCAACAGTTTATCTGTCATATCATTCACTTCAAACAGTACAATTTAGGTGGGTATCAGTATCATAAATTTGCTAATCAAAAGCTCCACGCTAATGTGGTACTGACCTCTAGTACCTAGTAGAGCTTATTTTACTTTAAGTGTGTGCTACTTCTGTACAATAACTTAGCTCCTCAGGTCATCCCTAGGGTCCTGGTTGTCTGAAGTACATGCATTTTTATTTACAAAAAGAAGACTTTTAGAATTAATTAATTCCTTCCCTACACAATAAAAATATTATATGGTCCTGGGAAGTTAATGATCTACAACAGAAGCATGGGCATAATCCTGACAACTTTATCTCTCTCTCTGCTCTAGTCTAAAAACACAGAGTTGCAATTTATATCTCTTTTTATGCTACAGAAATACTGCTCTCATGAACCGTAGTCAATTCCTGTATTGATCAGAAAACCCCCTACACAGAACGGTAATTACATTTTGGAGAACAGTACAAAGACTCTAGAGGAAATCTGCATCAAGTGCTGTGCAGACTTCCTTACAAAGTGCTAGACACTACCCACATTTTAGCATTTGGAACCAGGAATCCCAACATATCAAACCCTAGGTATAAGTGTAGCCACAATTCTATGAAGTAAAATATGGATGGTTTACCTTCAGTGATGATGAAAGAAATTATTTCTAATTATCTTTTGCCAGGTTGGCATTTATGGTCTGTTAAGATATTAAACCTATAAAGCTTTATTTCTATTTTGATTTCTGAGAATTTTCTTCATTTGGTTGGTTTTCAATATTTTTTTTTTAATTTAAATGAGATGTGTATTTGAAATGACTGATTCCAATCTACTTCTGTATCAAAATCCTTTATCTAAATATACATCATACTCTTACTTAAAAAAAAAAAAAGTACAAACAAATACACTTACCATCTTGACAATTTTAAAAGTAAATATTTGTGGAGTTTTTTTCATGAGTTCAAGCATTTAATTAAAGTCATTTTCAGCATCCCTTTACAGAAGACTGGCTACATCAGGTTTTTGAAATGTTATATATTTCACAAAAGCAATTTTTTTTTCCTGGTAGGTAATTTACACATTTTTCTGGAAAAGTAATATATATTTTTTCTATAAAACTGTATTATAAGTTGAGTTTGGGTTTATTTTTCATAATTTTATGAAAAGTATATAGAACTACCATATGAAATAACAACATCAGTCACTAAGAAAGTCTCCAATCCTACAGGAAATAAAACCTTTTCTCATGCTTACCAAGATGAGGTGATTACCCATGAAGAAAGCAGGTTTTAACTTTCACTGTCTTTATAAATACGAGCAACCAAACTTCTAAGTATCTTGCACTTCCAATAGAAGTAATTTTATAGGTGAAATGCATCAGACATTATCTAAACCAAAATGCATGTAGAATCTGCTTCCTGTTTCAAGTGAGAAATTCTGAAGACAGATCATGGCGTAGCATCCAAAATATGAGCTTGGAGTGAAACTATATTTGTATAGAATTCAGTCTATATTCTTTACTTACATCAGAGTATGTGAGAGATGAAGTTGACTCATAGTTTGAGCCTTTGATTAGATAAGTATAGATGAATTCTTGTAGCAAGTGTAAGACATGCAAATGCATGCTGGCATTTCTCAGATTGCAAATGAACAGATATGCCAAAGTGTAGAGGCAAATACTCTTGATTCAAAGTTCATCTTAATATTCCAAGCCTATCTGATCTTACTTATTAAAATCAGAATTAATTTCATGTATTCTCAATAGTTTATTGTAGTGGTGTACACTCAGCTGATATGTGAGAACACTCATCATGTAGTCTCTTGTAAATGCTCTGTGGTTGCCTCAGTGCAGCTTATTAAAAAACTGTTGGACTAAACATCTGCTTTTCCCTACAGCTGTATACCCTGAAAATAACGTAAAGGAGTCCTCATTATCTTCTGTTTCTCTATCTTGTTGAAGCTTTTTCGTTTGGAAATAGTCTTTTGTGTGTGTGTGTGTGTGTGTGTTAAACAAGGTCTGTTTTGACAGATTATTTTACATCATGTTTTCAGCTTCTTTTGGATATTTTAACTGCAAAATGGAAGGTATTAAATGGCTTTTTAATGCCTCCTTGTGCTTATACCATACCTAATATTCCAGACATTTTGAAGTAGATGAATGGCTTTGGTTAGTAATGTCATTTGCTTCCTGGCAAATATTTTAATCTGTAAGATTTTCATACAGTGGATTTGATTGTCTCAGACTCTCGATAATATTTATATATACACATAAAAAAAATTAAAACTAACAAAAATCAAGAAAAATAACCATAGATGGTAAGTATAAGACAGTAAGTCCATAATTTTAAAAACTTTTTAATAACAGCATTTGTTAAAATTTTTCATTTAACCTCTGACAGACATCACTGAATTGGAAGGCAGCACTTGTATTGTCTTCTTAACTGTATATAAGTGATAAAATCCTGTACCACTTCACCTCAAGAGAGACAGCAGGGAGTATACACGGCAGTCATGCCAACAAGAGCTCAATATCTGGGATAAATACGCTGACACTAGTGAAATGACACAGTTAGCAAGATGAAGAGGCAGCTCACTCTGTATTCTTGTGCATGGGTAGACTTCAAAGGAAAATCTACAAGTTGTATCTCTGCACATTTTCCTAATTCTCTCACCACAGTTTTTTAACACTGGGGAATAGTTATTTGCCCAGTAGCTTGGCATTATGCATCATCCAGACGGTGTATAGTTGGGAATGTCATGGATTTGGTGCCCAAAACCACTGTCTGATTAGCATAGAACCTGGTTTCCATTCATCAAAATCTTAAAGAATTATCTTCCACTTATTGAGCAGGTGGGCAAAGTCTAAAAAAATCATGGTGTGATTTCTGTAGTAGTTGTATTTTTTGTTGTCTTATAAATCCGTATAAATCGCTTTCATCTTTCAGTGTGGCAGGAACAGATGATGGTAAGATAAATTTCCATCACAGCTATTTGCACTTAAAATACAGCTTTACCACCATTCAGTAGGCACTGTAAGAGTTCAGTTAGAAACAAAAACAAAAGTTGGATAAAAGGTATAGGAAAGTGCAAATTCTTGTGAAATTTGTCTTCAAAACAGCAGAAAATTATTAGTATACTTTTTGTGGGTAAGTATACTAACCAAACCAATAATTTACCAACATTTAATCTCTTCTTTGGAATACCCAAGATGGAGGGGTTTTACCCTGAAATATGTTATTTGTTTGTAGAAATATGTATTGTTACACCTTAGGAGCTTTGGGGTTTTGGTTTGGTCTTTTCTGTGTGAATACTCACTCTTCAGCTCCAGCTGCTTGTTTGTATGCTGTAGGACAGTAATTCTCAGAGGCCAAGTGGTTTCAGAAACACTTCAGCCATTGTTACCCGCCCATAGAATAACAGAATCATAGACCAGTTGTGGTCAGAAGAAGCCTTTTCAGATCATTCAATCCAATTCCATTGTGCTCTAGCAGGGCCAGCTACAGCAGGTTGCTCAGGACCATGCCCAGATGGGTTTTAATACCTTTGAGAATGCAGATACCACAGCCTCTCTGGACAACCTGTTCTAGTATTTGTCCAGCTTCATCAAAAAGTATTCTTCTAATGTTTAAATAGCATTTCCTGTATTTTAGTTGCGTCCATTGCATCTTATATTTCCATCAGGAACAAATGAGAATAGTCTGCTATAACTCCTTTATTCCATCCATCATTATATACATTGGTAAGAACTTCCATGATGATTCTCTGTTTGAAGTTACACAGTTCCAGTTCTCAGTCTTTCCTCGTATAAGAGGTGCTCTAATCTCTTTATCATCTTTGCTGGACTGGCTCCGGTACATCCGTGTTTCTCCTGTACTGGGGAGCCCAGACTTGGATCTGGCACTAAAGGTATGTTTCATCAGGGCTGACCAGAGTGGAAGGATCACCTCTCTTGAAGTGATGGCAATGCTTTTGCTAATACAGCCCAGGATAATGCAAGGATGCTGGCTTATGTTCAACCCGTCGTCCACGGGAACCACCAGATATGTTTTTTTGCAAAGTTTCTTTCCAGATGGTTGGTCCCAAGTCTGTCCTGGTGCATGGGCCTATTCCTCTCCAGGTGCAGAACTTGGTACTTTGCCCTGTTGCACTTGAAGATCCTATCAGCCCATTTCTCCAGCCTATACAAGTTCCTCTAAATGGCAGCACTACCCTCTGATGTAATCAACCATTCCTGTCTTGGTTTGACATGACAATTTTTAGGAAGACTCAGATAAAAGAGCTTCCCGCTCCCGGGATAAAAGAATAAATATATAATGAAAACACATTCACACCCAAGGCAAAGTGATAAAGAATAACTTTAAAAAAAATATATATATATGTATAACAGTGCAAATACAGAAACACGTAGGGAAAAATTTCTTGGTCCCTTCCCCCCTCACCATGCCACAAAGTTTCTCCACCCCCCCACCCCCCAATAAAACCTGTAAGAAATATAGTCCGGTTGGGGTGGGAAGAAGGTGAGCTGAGCTGAGCTGATGGATGGAGCTAGGACTGAAGAGGAATAGTCCCCAGTCTAGATGGAAAGCAGAGCACCGGGTGGTCAAGATGGCGGAGGCCATGTGGCAGTCCTCTCTCTCCTTCTGTGTGCTGTCTCGATGAAGGTGCAGGGGCAGAGACAGTGAGCGAAACAGGAAGTGTGTGATGTCTCTGTCCCCTTAAATAGGGAGCGAAGTATCCCAGGGGACCCCGCACTGGGCGCAGCTTTTGTCCGGGTAATTTGCACAAGAAAGGCTGCTTCCCTGAAGTCTGTGCTGAAACATGATCTGTCTGGATGTGATGTGGTGTGCCACTCTGGGCTCCCCACACCAGTTCGGCTGGGGTCTGGCTTCAGCTTGGCTGTTGCTCTAGTGTATCTAGCCTGCCCCACACCCACCTATTTGTTGCCACAGCTACCATTGGCAACTTGCTGGGGGAGGGGGAGCTAGGCTGGCAGTAGAGCAGTTTGGAAAACAAAACAAACAGGTTTGGGAGAAGNAAAGATGAGGGTTGACAGAGCTCTGGGCAACCTGCTCTAGTTGGGGATGTCCCTGCCCACTGCAGGGGGGTTGGACTAGATGACCTCCAGAGGTCCCTTTAACCCAAATGATTCTATGATTCTGTGATTCTATAAGGTGGACACAAAAAAACAACATCTTCCTGTTTCATGTACCCCATTACAACAACATAGATTTTTTTTTGTACATGAAGAGTCACAATCATAAAACTGAATAACCCTCATTTTCCCCAGCAGACAACACAAAAGGAGTATTGTGCGATTACTTTTTAAAAATTCTGACAGACAGTAGCAATGGAAACTGCCTTGTTCTCCTGTGTTAACCATTAAACACCAAGCTATGAGATGTTCTACCATAGATTTCTCTCTCTTTTCTAGTTCAGCGGAAATATTTGCATCAGATATACAGCTAGTCCATTCTGGATGAAATCACTTCAGTGTCTATAAATATTGACAGTGCTCTTGGTATGTGCTTGTTCTACCTGTACAGGTCTCTATGAAATCTGTATCCAAGCACAGTAAAAAACACAAAAATGGCACACAAGATAAGTATTTTTTCCTTATCTTGCTAAATAGACGGTTAGAAAGATAAAAGCCACATGATTTACATTTCAATATTCTTTGAGTAGAAGTTGCCTATATATGTGAAGGAATACCTCCAGGTTGATGTACAAGTAACTTATACAAGACATGAGTGAAGTCTCTGCTGTCTCTGTTTCTCATCTATTAGTTATTTCTGTATTGTTTTCTCTGTGGTGGTTCTCTGTACTTTATAGAGAGGAACTTACTTTCCCATCACTTCCACAATATAGAAGTAATTGAAGGGACTTTAGTAGAGCTACTTCTGATTTATCCTGCCACTGATCATTGTGCTCTGAATTTCTTTTATAACTAAATCATTGTTATGAAGTTTTTATCTACCAAATCAGGTAACAAGATAAAAAGCAAATTGCAGTAGATAAGGGTAAACAGGATTCTTAAATGATTTTTATATTTTTCCCTTTTTTCTTTCAGGAAAGAGCATAGGTTAGAATAGTTGTTACTTTAGTAAGGAAATTGCAAGCATGAGAATATAAGCTAGACACAATTTCCTACATTAAAATGCTGTGGTTTTGTTTTTTTTTCTCAGTAAGCAATTTTAATGTAATACATGTTTTCAGTTTTATCACCTAAATATGTAAAATGATGTCACTTCCACAAATGTTTTATGGTTTTGTGCCTTATAGTCATGATTTGCTATTTGTATTTAAAAATGTATAATATTATTCATATATCTAGCAATACCACAGCTCATATTACACAAAATCACAGAATGTTAGGGGTTAGAAGGGACCTCTGGAGATCATCCAGTCCAGCCTCCCTGTCAGAGCAGGTTAACCTAGAGCAGGTTGCACAGGATCACATTGAATACTATTAGGCAAAGTGACATATAGAGAGCCAAATGATGTTGCTGATAATTTGATGATCATAGAATCATGATGATTTAGCAGAACTTGACCCATAATGGCTTCTAACAAGAGTCTAACTTTAAATAACCTGAGAAATCATATTCTGAAAGATAAGCAACTGTATGAGAACTTCTCTGGATGTAGATGCAATTATTTTTCCTTTGTTTGTTTTTTTTTGGTTGGTTGGGGTTTTTTGAGGGGTTTGCTTGTTTGTTTTCTTTGTTTATTTTCATTGCTTTGTTTTGTTTTTACTTTCTGGGGAAAAAATTGTCTTCTTTCAAATGTTCCTTTTTAAATTATTTTTACAAACTCTAGATTCTAATTAACATAAGGCAATACATACCTTGCTGAAGCAGGAATGTTTGCAATGGAATTATTTTTTTTGTGAAAAAATAAAGGGTTCTATTAAATATAATGTAATCAAATGACACCTGTGCATATGTAGTATGATGAATCTAAATATAAAAAATGTAAATATCTTTAGAAAAGTTCGCAACAGGCCATTTAGTAATTTGGAAGTCATAGATGCTACTAGAAACTGCCTGTGTTAGAAATAGATGTTGAAAAGTTTGTTTCTAGTATCCATCTGATTTGTCCTTCTCATTATATCATTTTTTTTTGCAGCTTTCTTGTGTATCTTAAAAAAATCAGTCAATGTAATTTGAACCTAAAAAAATCACAAATCTATTTCTTCTAGATTGTATTGTCAATTATAATGTTTTACAACTTAGTTTTTCCCTGAAGCATGTCCTAGACATCAAAGGGTGAAATGACAACATAGAGTGTAGGAAATCATACTACCACTCCCCTTGACAGCAATGGCAGTTGCACATTTAATTCCTCATTCACCACACTGAAAATTTCCCCCTCAAGAGTCATGAAAGCCAAGAAACTTACCGTGGGGGTGAAACCCTTGTAATGGACTACTTAACTAGATTTTGTTACCTGGAGAGAAAAGAAAATGAAATTTCAAGAGCTGTATTTAACAGATAACATACTACATTCCAAAGAAGGCTATACAAGGATAAGCAATAATCTTAGAAAAATGGTGCTAGAAGCACTGGTTGTACAGAAAGATAAAATATAAAGGATAAAAAGAACAGGTTGTTACCCTTGGGACAGGAAAGGAACATTAAACTGCTGAGGGCTAAACATGAGAGCAGTTATTCTTGAATCCCTATTCATGACAGGATAGTCTCCTTAAGGAGCTTACTTTTAAAAAGACAAGGAAAAGCCTGGGAAGGAGGTACAGCAGCCTGTAATGATGGTACACAAAGAGGAGCAAGATAAAACGATTCTGCCAATCTATTATAGGTATAAGCGTACGTGACAGCGAAGGACTTTACCTGCAAGTAGATGTGTTAGGATGGGTAATGGGAACTTGCAGTGATGTTTCCTGCTTTTGCAGAGTTTGAGTGGAATGCTAGTCCTGGATGCTGAAAAGGCACTTTTGTAGGCAAGATTTCATCTGGTAATTTCTTCTAAATCTTTCTTTTGTCTACATGCTCACTGCATATTTACCCTGCATATTTTCATCCATATTGGTACAAGAGCTTCTCCTTCGCAGTTGCGTTTTTTTCTAACATCTCAATGTTTTATTGAGTTTTAATCATTTAAAATGGCAGTGGGAATATTTTTCCTTAGTCTTTGACTGTCTCTTCTATTTTGTTCGTACTGTTTTCCATATATTGTTGATGTATATTTTATGAATATTTTTATATACACAGATCTGAAATTTATTATCATAGAATCATTGGGTTGGAAGGGACCTCCGGAGGTCATCTAGTCCAACCCCCCTGCAGTGGGCAGGGATATCCCCATCTAAAAAAAACCTTTTAAGGTTTTACAGGTGGGCTACATGAGCAGTTGGCACTTGCCTTGGTAATTCTTAGCAATGGTTATTACTAGGAAAAAAGCTTTAGCTCATCTGGAAGTGGCAACCCAGACTGAGCCCTGTCTTGTTGAAGCTCATGAGGTTCACCTGAGCCCACCTCTCCAGCTTGTCTAGGTCCTTCTGGATGACATCCCGCCTCTCCAACTTATCAACAGCATCCCATAGCTTGATGTCATTACAAAAATATAGAAGTTTTCATGAGTAGATAGACGTAATTTATTTAAACATAAATGTAATTTTAGTGTCCAAGACCTATGTTTAACCCACCAAAGTATATTCATGCTTTAAATCTTGAAGAACCTTGGAGTCAATGAAAAGGTTTAATAAAGGTCATTTAAAATACAATGTCCAAAGTTGAAATTATTTATTTCTTTAAAAAAAAAGACAAATGTCAATTGTAAGAGTAGAAAATGCTGATTAGCTCCTAACTTATTTTGAAAGTACAGAAAGGTGGTGAGTATTGTACTGTATTTTGAAGTTCCCTCTAATGTAGGGGGTTTGTTTCTAGAGTTCTGTATCTGGTGTACCATCACGATCAATAAAACCTAGAGATGTACAACTCCCTGTTGAGTCTAAGCAAAGTACTGAGAGGGGACCTCATTAATGCTTACAAATATGTTAAGGGTGAGTGTCAGGAGGAGGGAGCCAGGCTCTTCTCAATGTCATCCAATGTCAGGACAAGAGGGGATGGGAGCAAGTTGGACCACAGGAGGTTTAGTATTAACACGAGGAGGAACTCCTTTACAGTAAGGGTGATGGAGCACTGGAACAGGCTGCCCAGGAGGGTTGTGGAGCCTCCTTCTCTGGAGACTTTCAAGAGCCGCCTGGACACATTCCTGTGTGACCTCATCTAGGTGATCCTGCTCTGGCAGGGGGGTTGGACTAGATGATCTTTCTAGGTCCCTTCCAACCCCTGACATACTGTGATACTGTAATCACATCATGTAATTTAGCTGCTTGGAGTCACTTACTGATTCTGTAAGAAACAAGGCCTTATTCTAAGTATTCTGCATCACATTGGAATGAAACACCCAAAGTCGATGATAAGAATAACCTCGCTCTTTGGCTTCATTCAGCCTTTTTTAAAAAGTCAGTGAATACAACCGAAAGCATTTAATACGATAATTCAGTTCAGCCACATGGGAATACATATATATATTTTAATTTGTTTTGGCACATGCTGTATAATCAGTTCCACTATTTTTGTCACAGGTACAGGAAAGAATCCTTGTATGGATACAAAATAAATCATCTCTATTAGACAATCAAGATGGAGAGCTGATGCTGTTGCTTGTTTTAATCAGTCCACGAAATGAAAGTGATTATAAACCACACCAGCACAATGTATCCCCATGAGCTTCTTGTAATTGGGATGATCACTTAATTGGCACATTCCGCTTCCACTGGGATGTGCTATTTAAGAGGGATCTAGTTTACTCTGCAATTACAGGGCTTGTTACATGATCTCCTCAGCTAATATTACTTGTATTGTAAAGAAAGATGAAAAAGATGTGTAGAATTTTCTTCTTTATTTTGTCAGCTTCTCAAAATACAGATACTTTGGTTCTCACACTGAGCTGAGGAAAAAAAGACAATTATGCTGTTGGAAAGGAATGTACATTTTTCAACTGTGTTAAAAGGATCAAAGGAAAAATCTGCAGTAGCTGCACTCTTGTGCAGTACAATTGGCATAGCTGTATGGCAGAGAGATGAAAAGAGAGAAACAGAAAGAGAGGGAAATGTAAGAGGGAAAATTACTGAAAAAATAAGTAATTTAAGGTAAGTACTGATTCTTATGCATAAGTTTGGATTTATTTATTAAGGATATAAATTTAAATTTATGGAAAGAACATTATTTTAAGTATATTCTAGTAATTATGCCAAAGGCATAATATTAGATTACTTTTTCTCCTAGCAAGGTGGATAAAGGACATTAGCATAAAGAAACTCACCTCACTCATCAGATTTCAAGCTCCAGTGAATGGACAGGGACTTGCATAGCTAAGGTAACTCTGGGTATTGAGATTATCTTGTCAATTGGAAGCTTCTGGAAGACAAAGAAGTAACATACGTGCATTTTTTTGTTCTGTCACATAGATTCATTACTTTTTTTTTTTTAAATAAACAAGTACAAGAACAACAAAACAGATTCCTAAAGATACATCCTTCTACAAAACTGGGATAATTTCTGACTATTTGTAATGGGAATAAATTACAGCTAGTAAGGGCTGGGATTTGGCTTATACAAAAGGTAATTAATAAATAAATGAAATCATACAGCTGTCTATATCTCCTTTATGGATAACTTTTTATATTCGTTCAACAGTTGCACTTTTAATTGGTGTTTACTACACTTTTATTTTTACAAGTTAAAAGGTGCCTTTTTCCAGAGCTCCACTGTGAATTGGAAGAATTCCACAACAGTTTATTTTCTATTCAGACTGGATAATATGTTTCCAGGAGTACTACTGAAAAATAACTTAGAGGGAATTTTGGTAAGACAAAATTTTTAAAATATGTTTGACTGAGCAAAAAATGTAAAAATGCAACTTTCAGCTAAAGGCAAGTTCAAATTAACTCTGGTAGAAATAGAAACGTGATAATTAATACGGTATTACCAAATAGAATATGAATTCCAGTTTGTGAAAGAATAAGTCTATCTTATAAATACACATTTGGCATACACATTGTAAAATTGTTAGTTTTCCAATGAATTTCAGTCCCTAATTTTCTCTGAAGCCTATTACCAGGCTCTCACCAGAACAATACCATGTCATTTGTGGCCACTTGACTTCAGTGGCTCCCCTTGAGCCAGATTGCTTATCCCTTCCACTCTGAGGATATGCTGGAAAATAATTTGATTTTCCACAACTCCAGTAGGATTCTCTACCCTGCCCACATTATTAAGCCAAGAGGAAAAAACTTTCACTTTACTCCTTAGTGCTGGCTTCTACCTACATAACAGTTACCCAAAGAACCTGAACATTCCTTCTCCAATAGGTGTAAAACATATTACACAAGATTTGTATTGTAGCAACCAAGGGCTTAAGGTCATGTTTATGCGGAGATAGGTGATATCTTAGCAATATATTTTTAATGGATGTTAGTTCACATCATTTTCAACTTCTTCATTTAATTTGTGCTTAATAGCACAGTATACCATAAGTTTCGTATCTTGCCTTGATTGTCACTCACCTTACCTCTTTTCAGCTTCTCAGTGTGATGTCCCATTTGGATGCTCCTGAATGTTTATTTTTGCTTCTTTTGTTTCATTTAACTCGCTTCACTACACAGGTGCTTTCCCAACTATCAGTCATTTTGCCTGCTCCTGACATTCATTAGTAAAGAAAACATATCCTTGAAGGCAAGGCTCTCACAAACTATGCAATCTAAAACTCTCAGTGTTTTAACGAGAATGTCATTTCAGAAATGTTGAATTGCAATGCTGAAGTCAGTAACATCTGTGCCTACTCAGTAGCTAGAAATCAAGCATTGGAGGTAGATTTATGAGAATAATACTGTGTATAAGGTCTTGTAAACAAAGAAATAATCAAAAAGATCAAGAAGTGTAAGATGAAAGCACGAAAAACCATCATTATTGTGTCGGCCTTCATTTATTTCTGAAAGTTATACTATGTATTTGTTTTCTGAATGTTATCTGTCTGACTCTCTTTAATTTTAGTCTTTAATTTTTCCAGAAGAATAGTTGGAATGGTCTTACGAAGTATTGGGAATCTTGGTAACTATAAAGTATTTTCTAAATCCATTAATATTAAAATAAGAAATAGTTTTTATTACTTAAATCAGGTATATCAATATTTTTATTAAATAATTTAAAATAATTTATCTTTTAAACTGAAATATTATTTCAGTTATTGTTAGTTCAGATCAGCAGGAATTAATTGGAGTCATGATGGTAAATACATCACCTAAAAGATCTGATGAGACTGTTATAGAGCTATTTATTCAGTAATGGTATTAATGCATATATTAGAAGGAACAACATTTCCTTTGTGGTTTTGCACCTGTTCTAGGGTAAGGTGTCTGTTAGCAAGCAAATATTTTTGCATTTTACATGTGGATACATGTGATATTTGCCTGTTTATCAACTTATTAATCATAGATGAGTACCCTTATATCTGTAGAATATTTTTTTTTATATCTAGGCTTTCATTAAAATCCTCAATTTTATTTGATATCTGTTACAGTCTTATTAACTTCAACTGCAACTCATTATTTCCCCAGGAGAAGTTGTCCATTGTGTGTATTCACTCAAACTGACCCTTGAACTATTAATGTAATTTAGTTTTTTATTCATTTATATATTTAGCTAAAGAAGTCAGCTAGTGCTACATAATATCAGGAATGTCAGCTGCAAAATGTATGTATTTTGCAGTCACCAACACATTTCTTAATGTGTTAAGGTATAGTAGAGTAAATCCCTCAGGATCTACAGATTTTCTTTTTCTAACGTGTAATGAGAGGACCAATATAAAGTAACATCTTAAAAAACAGTTTCAGCTTGGTTCATTTTTCACATGCTTGCTTCATTTTAAATTCAACTAGGTTGAAAAAGAATTGAGCAGCCAAGAAAAAAGGCTTATAGTTTATTATTTTAATAGTAAAAAGTCATTGGACTGGTATTGTGCTCTTAAAGGGGTGGTGAGTCATTCAGAGGAAGAGTTGCACATTAACGAAAAAGAAAAAACACTAGGTGTCTGTGCCATTCCCTCTTGGGCTACTTAGCCTACACATTGTGAATTGCAGACTCCAGACAAAGCAATAGAAGAAAAAATAAAATATTTATTTTGCTTCGTAAAGCCCCTGGCCAGGCAAGAGGAATTATTAATGCCTTAAAAATAATAATTATGGCATCCTTAAAAATCTGAGATAGATTTTGTAGCTGATATGTTCTTTCAGTATGATTCTTTGATTTTGTAAATTCCTGGATCAATTAATTTTAGGAAGAGTAGAAAAAGCAAATTCCATCCCACAGACTTAGGCTGACAGCACCTTTACTCTGCAGGTCATCAATAAGCTTTAAAGTGAAGCTTTCAATGTGGTATTTTCCTTGCCAACTGCAATGATGTTAGACTCATTCTTAACTACTGAGTAGACTGAACAAAGATTTTTCCCCCAAAATAATGCAGGAGTATGAGTGGTTTAGTAAAAAGCCTGTCAACTGTCCATCACTGTTCATACCAGCAAGTTAAAAATCCTCCAGGATTTCCAATACAATATGCCATTCTGCAATCTGGACACGTCAACTGCTACAGCTCTTCTGGAAATCAAGGTTAGCCATGGTTAAGGGTATGTCCTGTTCTGGTGATGGTCAGTGAAGCCAGAATTTGCTCTGCTGACTGAATTATCAGATAAGTTGATTACACTTTTCTCGTGGAATACATGCAACAATTTTCAGACATTTTTAACTGAAGGAAAATGTGTCTGTTTCACCAGTTATTGGTGAAATTATTTCAGTTCAACCTAAAAAAAAATATTCAACAGCAATATGTGAGGTTGGAAACACCAAAAGGGTTAGTATAAACCCAGTAACTTTGAACTCTTTTTCATTCTGGAAGGAAAGGTTTATTCATCTCAGGCATTACTCCCTCTGTATTGAATATCCTTTTCAGGCACAGTCTGAAAATCACTTGGNAATATCCTTTAAATAATGGACACATTTTGATTTTATGCAGTTTTACCAAAAGCCTTTTTAATTGTTGCTGATAACCCTTGAGCATTGTTTTTTGTTATTTGTTTTTTATGTTCTAAGCAAGTTAACAATTTGAGAATTCTGTTCAATGATTGGATCTGCTACCCCACATTATACAGGGATGTACTAGTTGAGTTGCCTTTGCCTGCAGCAATTTTCACAAGGGCTTTAATAGTCTTATTGACATCAGTGTATTTAGGGTTCTGGTAGAAACTATCTCTTTAGATGAAATGCACAGAAGTTTGCCAACTTCTTGTTTGTTGATATATTTCTCCCAGCCATCCCTTTTGGCTTTGAAAATCAAATTGTAGTTTAGAATTACCCTTGACTACCCCAAAAAATCCAACCACCTATACATAAGTTTAAGAAAAGTCATGAGGAAAACTTAGGCAAGCTGCAAGTTACGAACAGTATTGCTAAATGATAGCTGGAATGAGTAATAAAACATTTCAAAAGAAGTCTTTGTATTTTATATTATGTTTTCTTTGTTAGAAACTGTGGTTTAGCATCCCTCAGAAAAGATATGACCAAATAACATTGTTTAGTTTGCTTCTCCACAGGTTCTGAAGAACCTGAACTTCCATTTAAAATAACCACCAGAGAGAATAGAATTCATTTATATAATTATCATATATATTCATATGTATTTATACCCAGTTCAAATTCAGAGATTCATTGGGCTTTCATAGCATGGAATAACAGTAATAGAGGGTTTCAATTTAAAGCACAGTAAAGATTTGGTGTGTGTCAGTAGTTATTAATTCATGGACTTGTATCACTTTCACCTTCATCCAGTAACGTGTGTCCCTAATTTTTTCTTTCTCTAGTCCTTTTGATTACTCTAATGGGAAAGGACACTTCTATCCACAGCAGCTATGGCTGAGGTTAAAACACAGAGGGTGAAAGGAAGAATTAGTACTCAGAAATCCTTCACTTTTCAGCACCTTGTCTAAAACTCTGGGAGGTTTTCCTGACATCTGAAGCAGTCTACAAAGACACAGTACACCTGCTTATGATGTAGTCTTTACTAAGAGCACTTCCTTAGAAGCCAACTTATTTATTTATCCTGATAATATTTTAACATTTTTTATGCCTCATTTATTAAGTTCCACAAGTAAATGATTTCCTTGCAACTGTGATTGATGTGTGTGATCAGAGAAAAAGGGAAATTGGCATCTCTCCACAGTTATTAATAATGAATGATTCACCTGGAATAAACAACTAATTTCAAGAAAGAATATTCAAAAAACTGTGGATCTCTTTTTCTCTTACATAGGCTTGTTACCACTTTGGTAGAAAAAGTTTGTAGATAAAGATGTGATCTTTAAAACCAGCGATCTCCTTGATGTTTTCTGTTAGTTAATTAATACAACTGACTAACACCACCACAGGGATGTACTGACACACCAGAGGGCTCTTCTGCTATTGAGAGTGACCTTGACAGGCTGAACAAATGAGCTGACAGGAAACTCAGGAAGTTCAAAGAAAGGGAATTGCAAATTCTTACACCTGAGGAGGACAGTCCCAGGCACACTATATGTTGTTAGCCAACTGGCTGGAAAGCACTTTTGCAGGAATGAACTTAGGATGGAACATGAGCCAGCAAGGTGCCACTATGGCAATGAAGGTTAATGGTACGGGATGCTTTAGGAGGAGTTTTGCTGGCAAGTGATCCCTCCACTCAGCACTGGCAAGGCCGCACATGGAATGATGTGTCCTGAGACAAGGACATACTGTTGAGAGTTCAATGTTAGGACAAGAAGGAATGGGAGCAAGCTGGACCACAGGAAGTTTAGTATTAAAATGAGGGGAAACTTTTTTACAGTAAGGGTGACAGAGCACTGGAGCAGGCTGCCCAGGAGGGTTGTGGTGCCTCCTTCTCTGGAGACATTCAAGAGCTGCCTGGACACATTGCTGTGTGACCTGGTCTAGGTGATCCTGCTCTGGCAGGGGGGTTGGACTAGATGATCTTTCTAGGTCCCTTCCAACCCCTGACATTCTGTGATTCTGCAATTCTGTGAAACACCAGAAGGGTGATGATGGAACTGAAGCATCTCTCCTATGAAAAAAGGCTGAAAAAAGCTTGGACTATTTAGCCTGAGGACAAGAAGGCACAGGGGGGATTTTACTGATGGATATAAATATCTCAAGGGAGGGTTCAAAGAAGACAGAGACAGGCCCTTCTCAATAGCACCTAGTGACAGAAGCCATGGGCATAAACTGAAACAAGGGAGGTCCAGTCTGAACATGGAGGAAAACCTTTTTTATTGTGAGGGTGATAGAACAATGGAAGAAGTTGGCCAAGGAGGTTGTAAAGTGTCCATCCTTAGAGACATTCAAAACCCACCTGCACATGATCCTAGGAAAGAAGCTTGAGGTGACCCTGAGCAGGTAGCTTGAACTAGATGACCTCCAGAGATTCCTTCCAGCCTCAACCATTCTGTGGTTCTGTGATTCTACAACTCCAAGGGTTCCTGATCACTTCACTGGATTTCCTGTTTTTATGGTAGGAAACCAATTCTTTCCATGCATTATGTGTGGAATTTCAGATGTATATTTACCATGGTGGAGAGTATATAAAGATTTTTTCCATGAGTTACTGTCTTCTACTTGCTCACTTTAGTTCCAGAAACTCATGCTTTTTCGGTAGAATCAGTGTGATTCCTTCTGACTGACCATCCTGATTCTCAGATGCAATGGATAGGTTACATTCTAACAAAAGGTGTATTCAGGAACAATTCAGGTGTATTCAGGAATACAGACCATTCCACTAAGGAAACTCACACAAGGACAACAAGAAAATCTTTCTTGGAAGGCAATGACTAAGAGATCTAACAATTTCAGCGTAAGCTTCCACTTCTACCTACTGGAATACCATGCAGTATCTAATTGTTATGCCTATTCTATAAAGGAAATACAGAATATCAGAGCGGTTTATAAATATTATGAATGAAAACTTCCTTGGACTGGAAAATAAATCTTATCAGTCTTAAAAGATTTAACTCTACCAAAAAGAACTTCAAGAGGTGACTCAATCCCTAAATAAAGGGACATATGTTAAAAAATATTAGTGAACAGAGGTTCTTCAAGTCTCATGACAAGGATGCAACAGAGGCTGAAAACTAAAAAGATATAAACTCAACCTTGAAAAACGATACAATTTCCTAGCTGTGAGGTAGTTAGATATTAAATAGAGTGCTAGGGAGCTGGTGTTACTTTCAGTTGAAATAATCCTGGGAAAGATTAGAATTCTTTATCAAAGAGTAAGATTGACTCTAGTTTTGGAAATGAAATGTTTAAAGGAGCAACTGGATTTGAGTCTTCTGGTCTCCAGCTATGTATGTCTGTACCAATGAATCAGATATTCACTGATTTGCATGAATGTAATTACTGTAAGTTTATTTCCTGTTTAAAGGCTCCTTCTAGTTGTCTGTAAGATTAAGAAATCACTTTTCCCTTGATGCTAAATTGGTCAAATAGATCTTATTTTATGTTATTTTCTCCATCATATTTCATATCAGAGCCTAGTAACTATCAGAGGGAAAACATTTGCCAGAGGTAATTAATATATGCAATTATGTAGACAATCCTGTTTGTCAGAAATTGAAACTTGCTTACTTACTAAGGCTTATGTTAATCAGTTAGTTTATAATTATGAAAGGACCTTTTAGTCATGATTAAGAAGTCTACAACAGAGAATTTGTAATGCAGGTTATGATCATTTTGGTAACTCTTATATAAATTACACCCTACCATAGGAAGATTCTGGGGGATTGATGAAAATTTGATCTTTCATTTGGTTGATCTACAGGACACAGCTGCTATTTGTTTTCTAAAAATAATTTAAAATGGTTGGTCAAATATGAAAACATTACAGACCTTGGTACACAGGAGGTCAACGGGACTCATATGTAGAACATCAGCTTAGTTGATCTAAAAATGCATTGTTACGAAGTTTTATGAAAGAGCATGTTGCTTTAAATTTAGATATAGTCTGATGTACAAGCTATACTGCTTGAAAGGATTAAAATTTCAAAATATAAATACACTGAAGTTATAACTTCTGTACAATAAATATATATCATGTATTGAAGGAATAAAAATGCATAGATTGATAGAAAAATTATGCAGGCTCTATCAAAGAAATAATGGGAAAATGTCCATTCATTACAGTATTAGCTTTTATTTTATTTTATTTTGGGTAATGTTATAGGACAAAAAAAATAATTGGGTGAAAAAAGTGAAAATTAAAGTATAATTGCTGTAGATTTATGGAAGGATTGTTTTAATTTGCTAATAATTTATTTGCAAATGAACTTTTGACTCTTTAAAAGACTGTAAAATTATGTCAGAACTGGGTTTGATCCAAAATATATGGAAGCCTGTACAAACATCTTGGGTATTGACATTGGCTTTCAATGGGTAACCCTCAGTTAACCATAACTCTAAGTGATGGCAAGCATGCAGATCACAGCATGCTAATTTCAGTTCACAAGCTTGCAACCACTAGACCCTGAGGCTTACTCTTCATCTGGGTTTTGAAGTGTTTTGTTAGGACTATTGTAAACAATCTGAAAAATGTGAAAAAACGTCAAAACACTCAAGTGGCTGAAAATACAACCACATAAAAGAGTTGGTCACACATATTACCAATAAAAGGTCTTTTAAAATGAACATTTCAAGTGATTAAGCTAGTGTATCACAAATGAGATATCGTCATTTTGAGAAAGATAGAAGGAAGTCAAATTATTACCAAAAAAATTGTTGAGATTCTAGACTCTCACTGTCAGTTAAGTATGCTGAAGAAGGCAAAAGGAGAATTGGGCTTGTTTCTAATTCCTTGAAAGGAACTCAGAGATCAACAACATTCTGAATCTTAAATGCAAACATTATGATACACCTCCCAGGGTTTAAAACTTTAGGAATTCCCTTGCTTTCCTTATCTGTCCTCTATGAGAATGACACCTGTTTATTGTATTGACAGTAGTAGCTACAGAACAGTAAAAGCTACCTCATCAAAAGCAACAAGGGAGAAATATGCCTGACCTAAAAATGATACACAGCTGAGAGACTGCATAAATTCTAGATATAAAAAGGCAGCAACAACCTATGAACACAGATGATAAAACTCAACAACAGAGTGTAACCACATCCACAGCAAGGAAAGATGAAAGGAGTACCAAGTGGCAAATATATGCCACCTCTGGTGGCAGCTGTGGGGGAAGGAGGAATGCAGAAGGTGTCAGAGAATCTCACCCTAACAGATATTTAGCTCTTCCTTTCCCTTTGAAAATTTCTGGTCCTGTCCTACTGAAACAAATTGTGCCTTATCTGCACATAAGTATGTGAAGAAGTTTAAAGGCTCCCTACATTTATGGGATGTGCCCAGAACTGACTGGAAAGGCAAGACCTTTCAAATCAGACAATCACTAAGGATGACGTTATTTCATAGCCAACGTATAGACTCAGCTCAAAGAGGCATCACCTAACAGCTAAACACTCAACTGAGCTATCTGACCTTAGGATTATAAGGAAAGGTTGTGCTTCTCCAAAGATAAATGGTAATAGAGTTGCTCTCAGGAGGAAGCTGATAAAAGTGTGCTAGAGAACTACTAAAGCAGTGCTGTGCAGAGACTTTCGGTTGCAAAAATCATCCTTAAGAAATCCTTTTTTTGGAAAGTCTGAAGAGAATATAGCAATGTACTCTCATTGCAATAATTTCATGAAAGGAAATGTAGGGTGGGTCTCAAGGGCTATTCAATCATGCTTTTTTTGTGTGTGTGTGTGCACTGAAATTGTCACACTTAATGTAAGCTTAGAAAATAATGTATACATTTGGGAATGATGGTACATTGTACTTGGGATGTAGGTTATTTGCCTGTATCTCAGATGGATCAGATGATAATTAAAAAAATTCCTTGAGCATCTAAGCATCTCACACAGCTTGGAGGTTTCTCTTAAATTTTCTTTATACACAGTGAACAGTCTGAGCCTGAATTATTTACACTGGATAGGGAAACAACAAGAAGGATATACAAGAAAGAAGTCTTTGTATACACATGGATTCTTGAACTGCACAGGGACAGCTTACTGGGAAGATTATATTCTCCCAGAGAGAGTTCGTTATCATGAAGACGACAGAAAAAGGATCAAATAGATATGCATCTTCTTATAAAGACAAGTTGTCATAACTCTGAGGTCAAATAGCTGATGATCTCAAGCTTTGACAAAGCTCTGAAAAATTAAATTGAGCAGTAAGTATATATTGTTCCAATGAGGCATCATTTTAGCTGATTGTTTGAATACTGTGTTCAAAAATGAATCTTCCAAGAAAAATATCTACTCACCCTACGAAGTCTTTGTCCGACAAATGACAAGACATATACACTATGTCTTCCCCAACAACTGATATCTACACTGATCCCCCTTAGCAAAACTTAACTACTAAATACCTGTATGGACAGGGCCCCTAGAGATTTAACATCTTGCTTTAAATCTAAAAACACTTTTCCTGTTTGTATGTGCATTTCAGCCAGCTATAAATTGCCTCAAGGTCTCTGAAGTCATTATTTACAAAAGAGATTTTCTGGTTAAGCAAAGAATTCTCAGCATCCACGTAAAACCAATTTACAAGAAATTCTGTTTTTTCTTGGAAGGAAGGTAATAACATTTAAATTGTACATTTATCCCATGGGGCCTTACTGTTAGAAGTTGCTGAATTTGGTATTCCAGCAAAGGCAAACCTACTGCAGCTCCATGTCCCCAGGTCCAGCTGAGTGAAGCTGAGTGTGTGCTCCCAACAGGCTCACATGCACATACGCACAGTAGATACACACATGGTTGGCTGCACAGATCAACACAAACAGAAAACATGGCACTTGCTAAAATGCAGACAGCACCATCAGCTTTGTGCTGTTCCTTTCTCTCAGCTTAAAAGACCCTCAGAATATTATACACATATGTCTACTGTAACTGACATTAAGGACCCAGCAGTTAGCCCCTGGATCTGCTGGTCTCCCAATTGCATGGACACATGTAAACAGGTGTCTCCAGTAGAAGACCCAGATCTTTGGCTGCACCAGGAGCTGAACTCCAGACCCCATGGACACCCTGGTTGCTTGAATGTTCTGATCCCTCCAGTAGCTGACTCTTGATGTGAGGTGTCCCCTGACCCAGGGGCTGAGGCTCCCCTAAAATAGCCCTGAGGGTTCAAGGCAAGGGTTTATATCTCTGGCTGGGGCATTGGGATGCGTCTGCCCACCACTGAGACCATGGTCTTCCTCATGTGGGTGGAATCAAGTCTTTTATCACATAACCTTATATTAACCATGATGATGAGACCAATGACCCATTTGTCCTTTTGCTCTCATGGTAACTGACTTTTTGTTTTACATTTAAAACCTTGAGAAAATTACTTCTGAAACTGTTTGTAATCAAATGTACTTTTCTCGTTATCCTATAAAGCTGAGGCAGTATTTTTTTGTGGGGGGTTTTATTATATTGTTTCTTATATTTGTTTTTTCAGTAATCTAGAGATTAAAAAGCACACTGCAATTAAGATGTGATCACAAAACTGAGACTACAAAAGAATCATCTAGAAGGGTTTGTGAGTCTGAAATAAAATCTGAATATTCTTATTAGCTACAGAAAAATATTTTTATGCAATGAGTTACTTTTACATAGACAGTTGCTTCTTAATGAAGCTGATACACTGTGCCACACTTCAGCTTCAGAAATGCCTATACATGTGAAAGCTTGGTTATGGCACCATCTCTGTCTCTGCAAGCTTGTTCCCAGAATAAAAGTTTCACTTCCGTCCACACAGAAAGACTGATTTAGAACACACAGTGCATCAGTAAATATGGAGAACGAAGTTGTATGCCTTTAAGAGTATGTTATTTATTTAGCATTTCCATAGGATGATCTGTAATCTGCCCACTGAGAGATGACACTGATGTTAAGCATCTCAGGAGACATTCACATACTGACAAGGACCACTTGACAGCTGTGTGTCAGATATAGAAGGATCATTCTTCCCATATTTAGTGTATGATAAAAGTTGTGCAACATTCCCAGTTCAACAAATCATCTTAAAAAAAAAAAATGTAATTCTAGCAATACGAGAACTGAGATAACATATTAGGTCAAAGGTTTAGCACCAAAAAAATCTATTGAATGGTCACAAGCATGAACTACTTCAAAGGAAGTTGCAAGAAACAAAAATTACTTGTTACAGATTAACATGTTCCCAGGAACACTTAACATAATCTCCAAGTCTTACATAACTATGAAGTTGAGCTATTAAATAGGAGTAAAATATTTAATATAAAAAGAGACTTAAAATTGTTCACATTTTGTTTGTTTGTTTGTTTGAAAAACAAATCCCTGTTGTCTACTAAAAATAAATTATAATCAGGTTTCCTCATGTATTGAATTGACAAGGTTACTAAATATTAATACCCTTGCTTTTCTATCATTGGCGACTTGGCAGAGAGGAAGACAGACTCCACTGCAGAATCGTTAATATAGATGCCTATTTCTGAAAGTCCAGCATGTGTAAGTTGAATCTACTCATCTATTAGGACCAGCCACAATATTTGCATGCATTTCAGTGAAATGTGATTTTCAGATCTTAGCTGCAAAAAGTCATGATTCATGCAGCTCTTATTGAAGATGCATATTTTCCACCAGCTGAGAACATTAAAAGGAGAAAATTCTACAGAATTTTATTTCACTCTTTTTTGTGGTTCTACGCTGAATGTGGACAAAATCATTACCACTTAAACCTTCCCCTAAATTACTGATACCTTTTTCTCCAACATTAATAGCAGAGTATCAATTAACAATAGATTGAATTAGGAATTGTTCTTTGACTTCATTACCAAGTTGAGGCACTTGCTAATTGAGTTTTTGTTTCTCTGTTGTATGACAAAGGCTTTTAAAAGGCTCACAATAAACTCTGTAAGGTAATCAACCTGAAGTACTGAAGCAGCTCTTGTCTGTGATCATGTCCATGATACTTGAAATCAAAAGTCCCTAAAAATAGCCTGGTCTTTTGAATTTTGGTGTTCAGGATTCACCATTAAGACATTATTATTTACCAGTTGTTATCATGAATTTCAGGCACAGTCTGAAAATCACTTGGGGTCTCCTGTGGCCCCTGGTGCGATAACTGTGCCGACAGCAGAGGGTGCATTAAACTCATTGCCCACAGGAAAGTGTGGGGAGTGATACCCATGTTCCTATAATCTTTGTATGGGTAGGATGAGCTCATTAGCCTTCTGGCAGTCATCCTAGGAGAGGGACAACTCTGATTCCAAACCCGGGCAGATGGAGCTCGTTTAGCCCTGTAAGGCCTTCTATCTAAGAGGTTAAACCTCTGTCCTAAGGGCTTCGCTGGCAGCATCCAAGCTTGCTAGGCCCTGGCAGATGACCCTTAGAACTAAAGGGTGGGTCCAGCTCTGCGCATGCTGTGTCTCACCTTGCAGGCTCGAGGGTGCTATCCGCTATCCTCTTTTTATCAGCGCGCTTGTAAAAGGCACTGAGGAGGAGCATGGGTGGAGCCCTCCCTGGATCTTCGTTCATGAAGCCTAGCCATACATACATCATGAATTTGCTACAGTTACTTTTTGTTTATTAACTGCTACAAAAAAACCCTACCAAAACGAAACAAAAAAGCAAGCAAACCCACACAAAACTCAGACACAAAAACAACTTACATATTGCAGGAACCAGTGTGAGGTTATGTCATCTTTTTAAACAGTATTAATAGCTGCTACAAGTCTATGTTGGGTTGGATCATGTGTACTGTGCTGTGTGGGGGAATTTTGAGGAGTGCTCTTGAGTCACCTTTCTCATGACACTTTCCAAAGCAGGAGTTAGAACTAAAAAAGCAGGGGCTTTCTATTCACTACCACTTCCTAATGTTAATCTAATAGGCACAGACAATTTATTCCTTTATATTTTTTTTTTTTTCCGGATGACACTCACTCTAGATCTTGAACAACAGCAGCACTAAATCATCAATGAAATCAATTTTCTAGCTGTATAATTATTAGGTAATAATTGCTACTTGTGTGGTTTCTAAATCACTTTCTTTATCCATCCCATTTTTTTTTTCATTGTCACTTTAGTTTTGCTTTATAACATGCACAAAACCAATCTTCTCCCAAGCCATCCAGTTTATGGATAACTCTAGCTATTGGTGAGTATTTTGGAAGTCAGTATGTTAGGTGTAGCTCTCTCACAGCTAGCAGGGGAAGCGATGCCTCAGCCATTTTCCTTATCACTGACAATGCAGTTGCTGGACTGCGCCACTGAATTAATCAATACATATTTAATGCTGTGTACACTCCACAGTAGGCTATCTGCAGTCTGAGCCTGAGGTGCAAGCTGATGACTTGGCAGATTTCCCCTTTGCTCCCATGTTAGTCTGTCAGCCTTCTTATTCAAAAAGAGATACTAATAAATTATACTACTACTGACAGCGGCTTCTGCCTACTGCTAGGCATGTCAGACTCTGTTATATCATTGACAGATAAAAGAACTCTACAGTTTTCCAAATAGTTTCCTCCAAATAGAAACCAACCACCACCACCCACTCATCCTTCTTGATTTCTTGTCACCCTCCCCTTTGCAAACTAGGCAAGTGGGCAGAAATGTAAGGCAGTGCAATGACAGATATGTTGAAGTAGACCCTTTTTGAGTCATCTAGTGCTATGGGGATAAAGAAAATGTATCATTCTTTCTTATGAAATGGTGGATTTGGGAACAAAATTTGCTATAATTTAAGTCTCTGGAAGAGTAAGTAGGAATGTACATGTTCATGTATGTGCATGTGGCTTTGTGTATTAAAAAGAAAAAGAGGGTATAACAGAAACATAAATGGAAGAACACTGTTTTACAAAATATAATTTTTCAGGGGTACTAATACTTTTAGTGAAAGATTAGCTCAGTGCAACAAGAAGAATCATACTTCTTTGTATAAACCTTCTCAAAAATATAATAATGCATCACTGCAGTTGACAACTGCTTCTTTTTAGGCACTTCAAAATATTTTATATCAAAAAAGTGAGTAAAACAGCTAATATTTAAAATGTCTCTTTTTCTTGAAAACCAGCCTAAATAACCCTAGACAGGAATTCCCCAAATGGAGCAATTTTTCAGTGGAAAATATTGATTCGTCAAACAAGAATGCAAGAATGCTGTGGAGTCCATTAGTTATTGTAAAAGTAAAAACTGTAAACAAACCTGTCCTGACTTCCTCAACATTTTCTGGACAGCTCTTTTGGGATGCTAGGCCTTGAGAGTCACAGTTCCTTGGTGTCCTCCCTAACAGGTGCCTTGCAGGTCCTCTAGCTCTTGATATGCATTCCTGAGAATTTTTCAGGCTATGGGAAAGATGTCTGCGTAGGAAGGCCACAGTTAAAAGGGATATGAGTGCAGGTGTCTGAAGCTGTGCAACACACCTACAGGACCTGAAGTGTGCTGAGGTCTCAAGAGTCCTGTTGTTTTGTTGGTACTACCCCATGGTCCTTCTTTCTTAATTCATGATGTTATCTATGATTTTGTAAGTACTATCCTTACTTCTTAATTGTTTTTATTTTATGAAGCCCTTTTTTTTTTTTTTCCTTTCTCCTTCTTCTACTTGAATTTCCTGCTATCCTGGTATTCTTGCATTCATTTAGACATAAAATAGATGGATTAATTTTTCTTTCTTTTCTGAATCTATCTTCTTGCTTTTATGATTCAGATTCCCTATTTTACTGGAGGAGAAGATAGACATTAAAATCAGCCTCAACCAGTTGATAATTTCTGTCTTGATTTTTAGTTTCACATACTCTTTGGCAATGTGATCCATCTCCTAGGAGACTGAGGACTAGCAGGAAAACAAAGTGTACCTGTACTAGAAAAACTGTAGTACATTTTGTTAATGATAATATCAAATGTTAGTGATATCACAGATTTGACTTGGGCTTTCTCTCTTTTTTTTCATTTTTCTGAATGAGCATTTTGTGTTGGTGACTATTCTAGTGGCATTAGTGAGCACCAAGTTCTGCTAAATAGAATATTTTCAAGTATTTCAATAATACGTTTAAGTAATGGCACAAAAATATATTGAAGACTCAGAGAATAAACACAGAATTCTGATAGCACAGATTTCTGGTCCACAAAATTTTCTGAAATAGATATTCTTAATTAAGATACTTTATTAAAATTAAAATAGAGCTTTATCTCATTGCTTCTTCCTCTTTTTCTTTCAGTGTCTGGCTAGCAGATGATGACCAGATCCCTCATTGATAAGTTTCTTTAAAATGGTATATTAGCACAACTTTTTGGTCTCATGATTAGAAAGTCCACAAAACATTTGCAGTCCAACAAAATGAATACTTCTGTAAATAAGAAAGTGAGATTTTGCTGTTTGAGAGTAATTAGCAGATGAAAAAATAACCCCTAATTTTATCACTACAAAATTTACTTAAACTTTGTGGAACATTGCTCTGGCTTTTTTGTTAATTTAACAGCAGAGTAATGAATAACAATGAGAGAAAATTTTGTTTAAATAGGAAAAAAACCCCACGTTCTTTTAGTAACCAGGAAGCCTGGTTCATGTAAGAAAATATGGTACAGTTCTGTCTTGGATGGAGTCAAACATGTTATGAAATGTTAAATATTTTAAGGAGAGAGTTTTTAGTCAGAAATGTATGTCAACTAGAAAGGTTTACATAGATGTGCAGTAAAGAAAACCTATGGTTACTATGTTCCCATCTACATCAAAAAATAATAGAGTTAAAAGGTTTCCCGGGACTATTTGTGTCTGTAGTATAAAATAGAAGTTTATTCTCAAGAAACTAAAATCTTTTTGATGACTCTTCCCTTCATAAGACACTGCAATTTAAATTGAAGATTCATTTATTGGGGTATTTTATAACTTCCTTCTCAATTACTCCAATATTTTGGCAAGTACTTGAACATATTGAGCAGATTAATTGCTATATGTAGAAAATATATAATGATGTGATGTGGCATACTGTAAGGGTTATGCGATGAGTTCTGTACTGGTTGCTATCTATAACATCTCACCAGTTCAGAGTAAGAGTTAGAATAGTAATAAGCACAGTAGTCTAGGGCTTTCAGAATGAACTTGTGTAAATGTTTACAGAAAATGTAGAAGTGTTTACAGTGGGGATTTTAATATTTTGCCACTGTTCACAAGTGGCACTGAAGACAACAGTAAAACTTTAGGAAGTATAAATGAAAAATCTATCATAATCTTTGACATTTTATGTAGTTTGATATTTAGATGATGTAACTTTACAGTTCTGCATAATAAAGGTTGAAGAATGTATTATTTTCTACAAACTGTATAAAAGGATCCCAGACCTTCATTTAGAAATTTAGTAATATGAATAATATTCTATGGCCAGCTATTTTACTGGTCTGCTGTACTCATTGTTCCAAGTATTACTCTATTTTAAGTCTGAGATTATCTACTACCTACTTGTAAATCTTCACTCTTGATGTGATGGACTGTAGACTTCTCCACCAAGTGTTGTATCATTTCTTTAACACCACTAACAAACAGAAGGAGTAACAGGTTGTGCCTGGTCCTCCAGGATTGACTGAGCCAGCTAGAAGGGAAATGCTTCCCAACTATGGCAGATTTCTGAGAAGTCATTTCTTTGGGAATCAAAATAAGAAACTGAGAGCCTCTAGATCTTCTTTCATTGAAAAATGTCTATAAGGGTGTAGAAAAGCTGTTTCCAGACTCCGTCTGTTTCCTCTCACTATTTAAAACAGAAAAATTATTTTTCTTTTTTTTTTCTTAATAACTCTTTTGGTCTTTGAGTCATATTTATGCATATTATACCTTCCTTCAATATAACTTCCAGGAAAATTCACTCTACAGGTCTAGGAAATATTCCTTATAAGAGTTGTGTGGCAAATAAAAACACTGCCAGGAGGATCACCATATTTTCTCTTTAATAAACTGCATAGGTTAAGATCCTTAAAACCTTTTATCACAAAGGATATTTTCTAATTTCTCAGTGACCTGATGACTGTGTCTGAACATGCTTCAACCTATAAACATACTACAAACATTAAGGACACTAGTTCTGGATAGAAAATGGTCATATGTACAGAACTATGGAAGTAATTTCACTTTCTTACTACAGCTAATAGCTTCCATAAGGGTTAAACTACTGGCCTTGAAAATAATACTGAATAAGGTGTACATGATTAGCTGGTTGGTTTTAAAGACTACCAAGTTCTTTTCAGAGTCTACAACTCACTAGTAAATCTGTAAGTACATACTTAGGCACTACACATTCTCTAACTATGTTTTGGATTCTTTTTCTTAGGTTATGGCTTTCAATTTGGCAGAACTGAAATTTGTTTCCTTCGGTTCATGCAAATAAGCAATCCATAACTTTGTGTACCAGAACTAAATAGGAAAGGAAAAAAAAAAAGAATAATGTTCTTAGGGAAAGTTAACTTCTGGCTGGAAGAACTAATCTAAATAAAGTTTAGTGACATTTTAATTGTTTTAATCTTTCCAAAATAAAGTTTGACACAATTTCCAGCATGTTTCTCCACATATGTTAACACATTATCTTCTATACAACATTAAAGAATATCACACAAAATTTGAAAAAGCACCAAAGAATTCGTGAACATATTTGTAATACTTAAATCTTCTCATCAAACTTAAATTTTTATTACTTCCTTTTTTGCGTATCTTCATAGCTAGTGTAAAACTCATAGTTGAGCGCTTTCTAACCCTAAAGATACCATTTAAAACTTATTTTCTTAAAAAACACCCACCCTTTTACATGAAAGGTGGTGTCAGGTTCAGGCAGCCATGTAACATAACTTTAAAATTTGTTAGAACTCTTTGGTGTGCACTGTTTAGTGTGACATCTGCTTTTCTCAACCACAAAGTACCTTTGTGGAATAAAAAAGAAAACCAAAAACTAAGCAATATCATAAAGTCTATTTAGGACTTTCAAATAACCTTTCGGTATTCTTAAAAACGGCTTTTATATCCATCAGCAGGAAAATAAGCTCCAGATCATTTAAATTTACTTTAACAATAAGATAAGCCTAAATGTAGAGGCTATTCCAGGAATGGAAAACTTCACCTCTACACTTTTAACCCATCTCACAGACTTCATTGCCAGATTGCACAACTAGCCCACAATGTGTCCACCATCTGCTTTGTGAAAGAAGCAGGGTCAAGACTTTAAGTGATATATTGTGAGACAATATTGCAAATATCCAACTTCCATTTCTCAAAGGAATATTTTTTCATTTATTCAGCTAGCATGAGGAAAGGCTGAATTTGGTCTGAATAATTATAGGAATTGTGTATGTCCAGGAATTTTCTTGTGGTTTATGTTTAGATAAAAATATCTTCTTCTCCTTCTCCAATGGTCATTCTGTGCCATATGCAAATCAGAATTTTGCAATTGATTCTAATAGAGTAATATCAGCTAAAAAAAGAACATTTTTTCTGTGTTTTGTTTCAGAATTATTTCATTTGGATTCAGACATTAGCAATTATCTAAATGAATTTTTCATTTTATTAGAGGTTTTCAGAAAGAATCTGATCCTATAAATAGGTAACCAACCAAGACTCAATTATTTTATATATTCCATCCAGGTTTAGATTTTCTAATACCACCAAGGGTGACCTCAATGGAGTTTGTAATGACTTGATGCTACATGCTAGGTTTGTTACTCATGCAGCTTTGATTCCTCTGCTCTCTTACTGCATTGTCTTCCAAAAGGCACTGAAAACAGTAAAGCCTCATTAATTTTTCAAAGTTCTCACTGAATTTACCTAGAGCTAATCATATTTTTAATATATATTTTAATTGCGAAGCTTCCTGTGTGTTATGTTCTTGATTCTCTGCTCTCTGCAGTACTGGAGAGCAAAAATAATCTCTTTCAATCACAGAAAACCAGTTTATATAATCATGTGTTTTTGCTCATTGTTTCTTCTATGACTAACATTTTATTGTTTAATATTGTATGTCCTGGGAGTTATACTAAATCATATTTGATATCTTAATAAATGACCATTTTTCAACCTTGTAGTGGTTTCACTGGGATAGAATCCTAGGCCATCTGTGGTCTGCTGGTTGTTAGCAGTTTTGAGGCAGCCAGAAGCTTCAGCTGAGAGGGGTAAAATCCAGTGCAGCTGCCCTGAGCTGGCTCACAGGTATACCCCTTACTATAAATATCACACTCAGTATAAAGGAAGTTTTCTGAGGATGAGGATTCCTTTTGATCCTGCTTCCCCTCCTGCTTCCCTCCTGTGATGGGGTACGTGAAACAGGAAGTTCTTTCTGTCCACCTTCCCTCCTCCTTCTTCCCCCAAACCTGTTTGTTTTGTTTTCCAAACTGCTCTGCTGCTGGCCTAGCAAATGGGTGGGTGTGGGGCAGGGTAAAGCAGCAGCCAAGCCGAACCCCAGCCTGGCACAGGGAGCCCAGAGTGGCCTGCCCCATCCGGGCAGATCACATTCCAGCACAGACTTCAGGCAAGTGACTTTCATGAGCAAATCATTCAGACAAAAGCAGCACCTTGGGCGGGGAGCCCTGGGATACTTTGCTCTCTATTTAAGTTGGGGCAGAGACCGTCCCCACTTCCTTTTTTGCTCTTTCTCTCTGCGTCTGCACCTCACCAAGACAACCTCTGCAGATGAGAAAGGACTGCCACATGGCCATCCTCCATCTTGACCACGCGGTGCACTACGTTCCATCTAGACCAGGAACTTTTCATCTTCAGTCATCCAAGTCCCTGGTTCCATCCATCATGTCACCTCACCTTTCTTCCCACCTGAACTGGACTGTATTTCTTGCAGGTTTTATCAGGGTTGGAGGGGGGAGAATCTTCGTGGCACAGTGACGGGGGTGGGGACACCAGGAAAGGTTTTCCTACCTCTTTCTGTATTTGCACTGTTATATATATATATGTTTTTTTAAGTTATTCTTTATCACTTTACCTCGGGTGTGAATGTGTTTTCATTATGTATTTATTGCTTTATCCTGGAATGGGGAGGCTCTTCATCTGAGTCTTCCTCAAAATTGCCTTGTCAAACCAAGACACTTCCATTCCTGGACGGGCTCTCTTACCATTCTGCTCCCTAGTACTGATTTCCCATTTGTTGTAACTGCTGTAAATACACAAGGCTGAGTATAAATTTGTATATTTTATATTGGCATTAATGGTAACGTCAGTTTGGCTATTTCGTTAAATTCATTTTTATTTCAATCTGTGGTTATTCTCTCCTTTTCCTAATCCTCTTTCTTGGCTGGGGAGAGGTCATCAAGTGATAGTGCAACTGCTGTGCTCTATCACCAGATATGGGGGACTACATTCAGTACATTAAAATCCTTTTTCTCACTGTAATCCTGTTTATAAATGCAAAGGCCTGCTTGTATTAATGCTTTTCTGACCACTGTTTTGCCATATCTCATTATTTTTTTAGAACAGATATGCATATTTTTCTCCTATTGTAGTGCAGATAAAATCAGGTAAGTAGAATACAGCCCTAGAGTATGTACAGAATTTATCCCTTGATATTCTCTGTAGCAGGTAACCTCATTCAACATGAAGTATTTTTTGTTGCTAAGACAGCGCAAAAAAAAAAAATTGATAGAAAACCTAAGGTAACTGTGATAAAATGTCTTCTTCCTTGTTGAATCCCTCTCAGATTTTGTTGTTATTAATAAGTAATTATGGTGAGAACTGTCTTGTAGGTGAGGAGGTGGGGAACAGTTAAGGTCTCTTAATATCCAGCCAGAAGTTTGATTCTGACTTTGTCTTAGGATCAACTGTCAAATGAAATAAATAGAAATCCAGTCTTTCACTTACATATCACTAATTTATTTCTATTATTTACTTATTTCTGTAAAGCCTTTATGTTTGACTAAATTTTTTTACAAATGAAGAGATTTTTTGAATGATTATTTTTTATTTTGGGTTTTTTTTCCTCTTTCTGGAAAAATAAAAGAAATTCTGCCCATTTCTGTTTAGACACATCAATCATGGAACCTTGGAATTTGATTATTAGGACCACTTTTCAATTTGAATTTCATTACAGTACATAAATTATCCTTGAGTTCTATTTTTAAATACAGCCTTACTGCTATATGACACAGAAGTTCTTGCTTGTCAGAATTGAGTTAAGGGTGCCTTGTTTACCTTGCATAACTCCCATATGCAATTATACATATCCAGCAACATAGAGCCTTTGGTGGGCCATCTAAGTCCTCTTAAAAGGAACAATGAAATTCTTCACAAAGCAGACAGAATGCAGAATGCAATGAGGTTCCAAGGAACTCCTTAGTAACCTCCTTTAAGCCTGCCTACATGAATGTCTGTGTGTCACCCCTGACTGTAGAGGCCTGCTTTAAGTAGTATTACATGTCTTGAGAAAGAATCTGCAATCGCTCATGTTAATATTAAAACAGTAGATCTCATTATAGTTACTTAAACAATATAGCAAGCTGTAGTGACCGCATGTATCAAACAATTAGGAGGCAATGCCCAAGAAGTTTTATTGATTTTTGTTATGCAAAACCAACATAAAACAGAGGTGATCAATGCATAATAAACTAATAAGAAAGGGATGAGAAATAATAAAAATAAATCTAGTGCAAGAAAAATGTTTAAGACCTGGCACTATAACAATGTAAATACTGGAAAAGGAGCTTCAAGTTATTTTCTTAATCTTTTCATTTTTTCTGTACAGCCATTAACCCACAAGTTTTTTTCCAACATACACTGATTTGAAGGATTACTAGACTGTTTTACTCAGTGGCATTCTTACAAATTTGTTCAAGGCTAATGTCCTGGTTTAAACCTAGCTGTCAGCTAAGCACCATATAACCACTCACTCACTCACTCCCCCATGGAAGGATAAGGGAGGCAACTGGAAGAGTGAAAGTGAGAAAACTCATGGGTTGTGATAAAGATTAATAAGTAATGCAAAAGTTGCATACTTTGGCAAAGCAAAACATGGAATTCATACACTAGTTCTTATCAGCAGGCAATCTCCAGGACAGCAGGGCTTTATCATGCATAACAGTTACCTGCAAAGACAAACACCATCACTCTGAAGGTCCCTCCTTCCTTCTTCTTCCACCACCTTTTTATTGCTGAGCATGATGTCATATGATATGGAATATTCCTTTGGTCAACTGTGGACACCTGTTCTGATTGTGTGTCCTCCCAGATTCTTGTGCACCCTTAGCCTACTCACTAGTGAGGTGGTGTGACAAGCAGGAAAGGTCTTGGCTCTGTGTGAGCACTGCTCAGCAATGACTAAACCATCCATGAATTACCAACATTATTTTCAGCACAAAACCAAAATATAATCCCTTACAAGCTACTATTGAAAAAAATTAACTAGCACAGCTTGTCAGAATTAACAGTATTGTATTATCATAGAATCATAGAATGGCCAGGTTGGAAGGGACCCTCAAGATCATCTAGTTCCAACCTCCCCACACTGAGCAGGGATGCCAGTCACTAGACCAGGTCACCCAGGGCCGCATCCAGCCTGGCCTTGAACACTGCCAGGGATGGGGCATCCACAACCTCTCTGGGCAACCTGTTCCAGTGCCTAACCACTCTCCGGGTAAAGAACTTCCTCATAATCTCTAATCTAAATTTCCTCTCCTTCAGCTTATA
The DNA here is from genome assembly GCA_013396975.1 of Bucco capensis. Classification (NCBI taxonomy): domain Eukaryota; kingdom Metazoa; phylum Chordata; class Aves; order Piciformes; family Bucconidae; genus Bucco; species Bucco capensis. The sequence goes on from VWZO01012163.1 coordinate 122,261, forward strand.
ACCATTCCCCTTTGTCCTATCACAGTCTGACCGCTTAAAAAGTCTCTCCCCTTCTGTCCTATAATCTCCCTTCAGGTACTGGAAAGCTGCTATAAGATCCCCTCGAAGCCTTCTCTTTTCCAGGCTGAACAATCCCAACTCTCTCAGCCTGTCTTCATAGGGGAGGTTCTCCANGTCTATATATAAGTACTGTAGAGTTTCTATCTCATATTCCACTTACTTTTAATGTTGCTCACAAATAGTTGAGAACTGCAAAGACAAATCTGTATCTCTAAGATTTGCATGTAAAGTTCCAAGTAATAACCTATTTACGTGATAGTCCATTGTTGTATGAAACATTGTCTAAAAGTTCTGTTCTCTAAGCTCAGCCTTCTGCTGTTTGGAAATTAAATGTTCAGGTTGTTGGTTTTTTTTTCCTTTGATATATATTTTTTATTCTTGTATTATGGTACTGTAACCATTTCACATATCAAGATTACATCCAATAACACAGTTTTATAGCTCTATCTGTAAGGTAATCTGTGAAGTATAGCAAGAGAGAAAAATAGTAAGAGAAATCTTGTCTTCTGACACCAGCTGATTTATACGGAGTTGCACAGAAGTAAATCATCATGCAGCTTAGCCTCTTTTCATGATTAAATCAAGTAATATAGATTGACTGCAGTAATTAGAATACTCTAGGTTCATTCCAGATATTAAACAAGAGACAATAGCTGGAAAGACAAGCACTGAGAGGTTGAAGAAGGAAAAGTTCACTGTTGGCAGTATCCAGAAATACATCTTTTATGAAAAATTTAACTCTGAACCAGGATGGGAATATGAAGGCTGGTGAGAAAGTTTGAATCGCTTATGTGAGTTACATCTGAAAAAGCATAAAAAAATTCTGCAGATCAGATATAGATGAAAATCTGAGTATAAAGAGATATGTCACTACTGTGAAAGCAATGAACAGGGAGGTAGAAAGAGTTAAATATAATATAATGGCATATTAAGGACTAGTAGAGAGGTTTTAATAAAATATAGTATCATTCAAAGTGACAGACATAGGGACTTGAGATCATGAGGTGGGGATAAGTTTAACTTCAAACATAGGTATGATAAGTAGCATGGCAATTTCCATTCATATTTTGATGATGTGATTGGAATATCTTCAGATTTCAAGAGAGGAAAAAGGCTTGATCAATGCTCTCAGACTAAATAGACTGTCTTTTTAACCCACTTCACAACCTATAGAAATAAGAAAGGAGTTCCTTAGGACGGAGGTTTTATTAGAGTGTCCTTCTCTTAGATGGAAGGCCTTACAGGGCTAAATGAGCTCCATCTTCCCCGGTCTGGAATTAGAGTTGTCCTTCTCCTAGGATGACTGCCAGAAGGCTAATGAGCACATCCTACCCTTACAAGGATTATAGGAACATAGGTATCACTCCCCACATTTTACCGTGGGCAGTGAGTTTAATGCTCCCTCTGCTGTCAGCACAGTTATCGCACCAGGGGCCACAGGAGACCCCAAGTGAATTCAGACTGTGCCTGGTGACATGAGTAGAGTTTCTGTATGTAATTTGTGTATGAACTGGAAAATCCTGAGAGCCAAGATAGTCCCCTTTCCAATAATACTTTTTGTCTTTCTCCTTCCTCACATAGTGATTAAAATATAACTATTGTTGTATATTTGAGTACCAGCTAGCTTTATACAGAGAGATACATCCTATCAATTATGACATATCTACCTCTTGCTGAAATTCACTATTCATCTACAAAAGCAGACATGTTCTAAATTATAGATACCTTTTCTTGATTAATACCTTGTGAATTTTTTTGGTTCTGACATAAATTTATTTTTTCACGTGTTATTGCTAATATACAACATATAAAATGATTCTTTATTTGAAATTATATGTATTTATAATTTTTACATTTTACTGACATACTGCTATCAACTGTTTACCATTTTTTTTATTTCTTGAAAAAAAAATATGGCGTGAATTTAGTGAAGTTCTAAACTATCATTTCTTTTTCTAAAGCATTTCATATATGGTAGAGATGAAGAATAAACTAACAAAAATTTATTGAATGTTATGGACTCATCTAAAGGAAAAGGAAATTAAACAGATCAACAAGTAGCTGTCTACCTTGTTCTTGAATCTCTTTCTTTATACAGAGGATTTTCTATTATCCTTTGTAAGAAAAGAAAAGAGAAAAGAAAAACCAACAGCGTGTCTTACTGAAGGTACGTGTATATATAAAATAAATTCAATAAATTTATTTCTCCTTCCTTCTTCCATCTAATAATATTCAATGTAGACTTGGATGAAACTTCTTTCGCAGCTCCTCTCAGCCTATGAATGAATGGTCAGTAAGACAGCTGTTACTTTGATATTTTCCTCCTAGTGTCAGTAGTTTATATGTCTTGCATGCCAAACATATTTATTAGGTCAGGGAAAAGAAAACACACTTTTTCTTTAGTGTATGAACATGTTACTGCATTTTCCTGGGTTTTTCCTTAAAGAGATTATTCTGCTGTCTTATAAATTCTGAGAGAGAGAATTAATCCTCCACTGACAGTTCTATAGTTGAGAAATTCCCTTTAAAATTACATTTAAAAGAGTAAGCACAATCCATTATGGTTATTTTACCAGAGCAGGGTCATCTAGATTCTGCCTTTTCTGGGTGGCTTTCTGGAGTGTATGTACGCTAACACATACAGTATGGGTAGCAAACTGGACGAATTAGAGGCCAAAGTGCACTGGAAAGATATGACTTCTTCAGATCATGGAAATGTGGTAGTATGGCTCGTATAGTTGGAGTACTGACACAGATGGATACGAGCTTTGTAGGAAGGACAGGCCAAGGAGGGCAAGGAAGGGAGTTGCCTTTTAGGTGAGAGAGCACTGGGGATGTGTGGACCTTTGCCCAAATGGAGATTATGAGCCAGCTGAGAGCTTAAAATGAAAAGCAAACCAAGATGTCTGCTACAGACCACCTGGGCAGAAAGAAATGGATGAGGCCTTCTTCAGACAAATGGAAGAAGCCTCATGTTTGCAGGCCCTGGTCTTTGTGGGAGACTTGGACCACTCTAATACTTGCTCAAAGAACAACACAGCAGAGCACAAGCAGTCCAGGTTTTTAGCGTACGTTGGTGGCAAGTTCTCAATACGGGTGACAGAAGAGGTGACAAAAGGAGACTTGCTGCTGAGCCTTATGCTTACAAATGAGGAAAAACCATTCAGAGTTGTGAAAGTGAGAGGCAGTATAAGCTGCAGTGACCATGAGATGGTGGATTTGAGGATCCTGAGTGGAGGAAACAGGACAAAAAGCAGTGTAACAACCTCAGATGTAAGAAGACAGATTTTGGCCTGTTCAGAGATCTGCTTAGAAGAATGCCAGTAAGAAGAGTTGTGTCTCTAACCAGGTTACAGGGGTTCCTTAGCCTACCATTGTGCTTCCTGCCCTCTGGAGTTTGTGGAGAGCAGTCTTTAGTCCATAACGTCACTCTATTTCCTTTTTGATAGGGATAGTGATGTTTTTGGAAGTAAATGTTAAGTGTCAAGAAGATGACAAACATGAATATGACATTTTCCATGGTCTTCTAAAAGTAAATATCTTTAATTCCGACCTCACTCAACTTCATTTGCTAGTCAGTTAACCACTGCCAGTATAATAACTGGTGAGATAATTTGGGTGGTGCTACCCACAAAACTCTTACACCTATTTCATGACAGAGATTCTGCCTATATCAGCTTTGTCCTTTTCTTCCCACACATTAATAGAAAGGACATTTCCCTGTCATATTTCAAACCTCTGTGGATCAGCATGACATCTTATTGCTATCATTAGCCGTTGTGCCAGGTTTCTGATGCTCTTATTTCCACTAGTCTTACCCACTCAAAGACTACACAAAGAAAAATGTGTGCTGTATTGAAAGGGATTTCCCATCTCCAAATTTATCTCACTATTAGTGTCTTTGCCAAGTTTGCAGTACAGCTATTACCAGTCTTATATTTTCATGAACCTTATAGAAAATCAGTGCAGGCACTTCTACATTGTCTCCACTGTGCTATGCAGTGATCACACCTATTGCATGATGCCATAACAAAAGAAGTCCTTGTGGGAGACAATGTTTACTGGGAACATTGAATTCTTTCAGAATTTTCTCAGTGTTTTCCACTCCACCAAGTAAAATGGAATGCAGGCTTCTGAAAACAGTGTTGTTTTTTTCTATGCTAGTCTTGAGGTTGGTTCTGTTCATTTGTTGTTTCCTTCAGAGCAAAGAAAAGCAGATGTTAGGAAGCTGGGAGAAGGAATTTGCTCTGAAACAACAGTCAGGGTCTGCTGCCACTCATCCTTGTGCCTAGGAGAACCAGCAGGGCCAAACTGTACTTAAGGCTTTTGCAAACTAATCCGTGCAAGATCCATGACTCTTGCAATGTACTTAGCAGCTGTACAAATCTTGATTTTTGACTGCTTTCTAGATTGTTCCCGAGGGGTTTTTTGAGGGGGAGGGTTTGTTTGGTTTTGTTTTTTTTTTTCTTTTTTTCATCTAGATCTGCAGGTCTGTATTTGTTGCTTTCCTGCCTGTAAAAACCTCTTCCCTGCACACCAGATCAGCCTCATACTCCTTTCATTCACTTAGATATGCTAAAGGAAATTTATCTACTGGACAAATGAAAAGTGCAAGCTTTTACAAGTAAGAACTAAACATAAAATGCACTGCCAAAAAATGTATCTTATCTTTAAGGAATGCTTTATTTAGATTTAGACAAGTATCTGTTTGCAGATACTTGTAAAAGTGCAGCAGGTTACAAAAAATTCACTGAGGAGAAGGGTGTTTGAAGCCAAACCCTGCAGGAAAATGTCAAGTTTTCCCATTACCTCCTATCATCTACATTAGCTCTTGTGTGTTTTTCTTCTTATGCTGAATACAAGCACGCGTTTAGTTCCACAGGGGCATCTGTGGACTTCTGTTCTGTTTTCCTCCTGTTTGCTTTGACCTATTGTGCCCATTCTTTGAATGAATGTACTCACTGGGAAGGGAGGAATAGCCAGCAAGCCTAAGGCACAGAATTTTATATATTGTCAGCAAGAAAAATATTCCAAAATCATATTCTAGACACTGAGTCTTGGAAGGAATTTTGGAGATCATGTAGTTCAACTTCCTACTCAAAGTTAGATACGGTCCCTCTGGACCCTGGCCGGCCAAGTTTTGAATATCTGCAGCACTAGATGCTCTACAACCCTTCTGAACTGTTTCTTCTGGAACTAGACAGAAGCTCATATTCGGGTTCCCACCTGCAGGATGACACTGTACCAACCATCATCTGTTCAGTAGACAAGCTTTAGCTCTAAGACGACAATCACCTATATAGGTTTCTTAATATCTTATGAATCTATATGTATTTCAGTATTAAGATTTCCTTTTTTTTTTTTAATGGCTTATATATCAGACCTGCTTCTTTCACACTATATTTCTGGTTGTTTTGTTTCACTGAATGAATTACAGAATAAATATGGTCCATGAAGTTATTTTAAAATATTTTTTCCTAAAATGTTTTTGTTTGTTTCCTTCCCAGTAATAGCTTCCTCAAACTCTTTGCACAGGTTCAAACTCTTGGTTCTTGGCTCAGGTCAGAGGGTCTTCAGTGTGTGTACCAGCAGGGAATGTTATTCTTCTTGCAATAGAGACAAAATATCCTAGTGGCCCAGATTTATCGATATTTATCTATATTTATTTATATTTTAATAACAGTGTATATCATCCCATCCTTCATGCTCTAAGAAGTTATGTTTGAGCAGGTATTATTCCAGTACCTGAGAAGATCTAATAGTTTAATCTAGCTGGAATTATAAGGGTGCACAAATCATTAGATTGGCCATTTCTTTTCTGGATGATTCTGGATGTTCATACTGGCAAATCAAAAGTAGTATTATGCCTTTAGGTTACAGAGAGATATAAGTCTGTCCATTAAGCTCTGAAGCAATAGACATTGAGACAGCTGATGGAAGAATAATTCTGCAACAGAAAGAAAGAATTGGACCTAAGTGATTGAATGTACAGAGGGGATATATTCTCACAAATAAGGGCAACAACAACTTGCTGACATTAGAGGACTATTTTTTTGACATAAGACAAGGAAGTTATTGTGCAAAATGCCTGCAGCATACCAGAGAAGGTTCTAGTAATGAATTAGAATGAGAATATGAAGAGTGTTAAACAAGTCAACTCTAAAAAAATTTAAATCTGATTTGACTGAGTAGAATGATTTTGCCCATTTTGCTGTTGCATCAGTGCTAGTCATAGCCTACTGCCATGACTCAATAAATTTCAAGATGAACTTATCAGCACAAGGAAATATGAACTTACTGTAAATAATACAACAGCCTCTCATTTTTGCAGCTTCCAATAACTTTGAATTCTGACCAGTTAATACCTTTGCTTCCAGTAACCTATTAAATCACACTGTATACTGCATAGGTTCTTTGCACATATATTTTAGCTTCATATCTATTTCCTTTTTATCTGCTTTTTTTAAAAAAAATAATCCAATTAGTGCAGTATAATTTCTCCAGGTTCCCATTATTAAATATGTGTATAACGTTTAAAATGCCAGGTTTATTTTAGTTTTCATTTATCTGTCTTGAACTCATGGACTAGGTCAAATAAAGGTATCATGCAATTTAATTGGAGAAAATCTTCCTTCACACCTTCTATGACCTCGGATTAAGTTGATTTTATTACACTCATTAAAACCCAAGTAGAAATTCAGTTAATATTATGAAGCTATTGAAAATCCTAGGTGAAACCACCTATACCCATATTTTAGCCTGAAATACCTGGGAGGAAAAGAAAATTAGTTTTTTGAGGTTTTTCCTCCATTTTTTCCATTTTTCTTTTTTTCTCTCTGTATAGTGATCAAAACAAGCAATGGTCCTAGGAAAAGAGACATTATACATATTGGAACATAGTCCTTCTGAAAACCCCAGCAGGGATTTATAGAAGGAAAACAAAAATAACCACTTTCTTCCTACCCTTAGTAACCTCACCAGACTTCCCCCCATGCATCTTACCAAGTCTTCAAATTTGTCTCATTCTTACAGAGGACATAAGCCAGGTTTGTGTAAAAACCTGTAACCTCATCCCAGTTACACTTCTATAAAGTGTTTAGATTGTTTCCAGTTATTTCTGTCACGCATTAATACATCTATGGCCTCTCTTTAGTTACATGTGAGTTATCTGTGACATCTGCAGAATAGGCCCTTGGTCTAGCCTTTGCTTGTCACTCTAAGAAAGAATAGGGATTTACTTTCCTATCCTGGAAAGCCTACCACAGCAGCAGCCTGAAGGAAATAGTTCCTTTCTTCTCCTGCCTAAATAAAATAAAAATTAAATGAAGAATTACTTAAATACAGAAAATCTGACCATTGGAAAACACTCATAAGGAAACATAGGGAGCAGGAAGGAGAGGTCTGTAAAAAGCTTCAGGCAGACTCTAAAGGACTGGCAAAGCTCCAATTCTCTGAATCAGAAAAATCAGTTAGGTATACCAAGTAGAGATACAACACACTAGGGAAAAAGGAAAAAAAAAAATCCTGTGAGACAGAGTCAGAGAGAAGTAAATATGCACCCACACCTTTCTCATCAGGAGCACTATGAGGCAAATCCACACTAATCACTCCAAAAAAACACAGTCAGATCTTTGTGGACTTCTGAGTGAGTCTTGGGAAATTCACAGCTCAAGATTTCAAGCACTGAAGTGAAAGCATTCCTCTCAGCTATCAAATGCCTGCATTCTTGAATCCTCAAAAAGCCAAGCTAAACTCTTTATTTGAGGAGGAGGTGGTAATAAAGGTAATCAGATCAGGTAGACAGAAAAATCACCCAGTTGGATAGCCTGTATGTCACACAGAATTCTTTTTAACAGCCTTCATTATTCTGAAGATGTACAGAGCCATTACCCCCTGAAATTTAGACAATAATAGAAACTTGGACAAAAATATAGACAGTAACAAAGCTGTAGATAGCAATTGTTCAGTCAGATATCACAAAGAACTGAATGAAGAATTTGATGTTAATAACTGACCTAGTGAATTAAGCCTTCTTCTACATATTTAGAACAGCTGCAAATAAATGTTTTAACCCTTAATAATAAATAAAGACTGGAAATTCAATGGAATTGTGTAACCATAGAAGAAGCTCAGAGAAAGCAATCTTTGCATAACAGATAGTAATTTATTACAGACTTCAGACAGCCAATGCACACTGAAACTCCTTGGGGCACAGTAAGAATTCATCCTTCATCCAGTATTGTATGTATGGCTAGGCTTCACGAACGAAGATCCAGGGAGGGCTCCACCCAAGCTCCTCATCAGCGCCTTTTCCAAGCACGCTGATGAAAAGAAGATAGCGGATAGCACCCTCAAGCCTGCGCAAGGGATATTTTTTTAGGTGAGACACAGAATGCACAGAGCTGGACCCACTCTTTAGACCTAAGGTTTATCTGCCAAGGTCTAGCAAGCTTGGATGCTGGCAGCGAAGTCCTTAGGACTTAGGTTTTATTAGAGTGTCCTTCTCTTAGATGGAAGGCCTTATAGGGCTAAATGAGCTCCATCTGCCTGGGTTTGGAATCAGAGTTGTCCTTCTCCTAGGATGACTGCCAGAAGGCTAATGAGCACATCCTACCCATACAAGGATTATAGGCACATGGGTTTCACTCCCCACACTTTCCCGTGGGCAATGAGTTTAATGCTCCCTCTGCTGTCGGCACAGTTATCACACCAGGGGCCACAGAAGACCCCAAGTGATTTTCAGACTGTGCTTCATCCAGTATGGATACCCACATAAAGATGCCACCACTTATTTATTAGGACTCTGTATGTAAGAGGCAAATGCAAAAATAAAGATGCAAATTCAGCAGCTAAGTGTCCTGGGCAGAACACAGCCACCTACAGTCCCCCATGGCCCTGAGTTCAGATGTTTCTAAGAAGCTGACTTGTTAGGTGTCAATGCTCTGCATCAGTGGAAAACCTACTGCACACAAAACTGATGTAAATATCTTCTCCATAGGGCTGTTTGAGGTTCATAGTTGAGACACTGTCAGTGCTACATTCCCTCATGGGCCTCATTGCCTAGGCATGCTCTGAGAGAAGCTAACATGTATTGACAACACTAGGTTCAGCAGAAAATGCAAGTCACAGTGCATTTTATTCAAAAGTAGGAACAGATATATTTGTGGGGTAGGTCCTCTTGACTTATAAGCAGGGTTTAACAGGAGAGCAAGCCATAGCAAACAACAGTCCAATTTTGTGGTATAAGCACTTTTATGAGGAGATAATGCATCTCATGCCCTTGTTACGGATCCTATCTTTTTTTATCTAATATCTGCCTAACTTGAAATACATAAAAGACATCTTCAGCAAGCAAAGAAACATTTACCAATTTTAACCAGATGCTCTAACTTTTAGGTTTCTTTATAGCTCTTTTTATCAAGCTTTCTCTTTCTGTCTGTTGTAGGTTGACCTTGGCTGTCTGGCTGCCAAATGTCCACCAAGATGCTCTATCACTCCTCCTCCTCAGTTGGAGAAGGAGAGAGACGATGTGATAAAAGGCTCATAGGCTTAGATAAGGATGAGGAGATCAAGGAAGTAATTACCACCATGGTAAAACAAAAAAAAATCAGCTTGTGAAAATTAATTAAATTTATTGCCAGTTAAACAAAATAGGATAATGAGAAATAAAAACAAATCTTAAAGCACCTTCCCATCTTCCTCCCCTCCCTTCTTCCCAGGCTCAACTTCACTCCCAATTTCTCTACATTCTGTCCTTGCACAAGGGGATGGGGATTTAGAGTTGTGGTCAGTTCGTCAGATGTTATCTCTGCTGCTCATTCCTCTTCGTATTGTTCCCTTATTCCACACCCTCCCAAGTCTTCCACAACCTTCTCCATTGTGCATCCTTCCCATGGGCTGATGCTCTTCACAAACTGCTCGACTGTTGAGTAGAGTTCTTCAGAAACGGACTATTCCAGTGTGATTCTGCATGGGGCCACAGGTCCAGCCAAAAGCCTATTCCAGCATGGGTTCCCACAGGATCACAGCCTCCTTCAGGTCACATCCATCTGCTCTGGTGTGGGGTCCTTCACAGGCTGTAGGCAGATCTTCTCCACTGTTATCCTCCATGGGTTGCAGTGGGACAACCTGCCTTACCATGGTCTTTACCACAGGCTGCAGCAGAATCTCTACTCTGGCACCTGCAGCACCTCCTTCTTCACTGATCCTTGTGATCAGAAACAGAGTTGTTTCTCTCACTTATTCTCACTCCTCTCTTCTGGCTCCTGTCATGTAACAACTTTTTCCCCTTCTTAACTACATTATCACTGAGATGCCACCACTGTTGCCAATGGCCTCAGCCAGTGGCAAGTCTGTCTTTGAGCTGGCTGGTATTGACTCTATCAGACATGGGGGAAGATGCTGGTATCTTTTCACAGAAGTCACCCCTGTAGCCCCCCCTGCTACCAAAAGCTTGTCGCCCAAACCTAATATACTGTCTCAACAAAAAATGTGTTCCCTCTTGAGGAGGACAGTGTCCCTTCCCAGTTGCAACACTAGCCCTCAGAATGGTTTTATGGTGCTCTCCTTAAAACCAGAACTTTTTTGTTTAAATTACCCTGGAGTGGGATTTAGGACTGCTAACCAGGAAGCACTTATATTACTAAGCATGCACACACATGTATGCTGCTTTCATACAAATGTCCAAGGGTACTTAAAATATGCAAGACCAAACCTAGTTTCACAGGCATCAAATTGTCCTTGCATCTATGCAGGAGAAACAATTTCAGATATGATGCTCTCATCTTTTTTAAGTTTGTTTTGGTTTGTTTTGGTTTGTTGTTGGTTTTTTTTTCTAGTGTCCTAACACACAGCTTGAACTCTCTTTGAGACCGGTATTCAGTCTGGAGAAAAGTCAGTTATCCAGCTGAGTGTTGTGAGCTCTGTTACCAGTCCTGGAGATCTAATTAATAGTTTAGGTGAAAACTGGCATAGCAATGCCTAAATCCGCTTTTATATTTGACTCAAGCCACTGAGGAAAAGTAATGCTTCCTACTCCATTTTAAACTCCTGAAATTCACTCCTTTATGTCTTAAGATAAAATGAAACAGTAGCAGGAATGCACTTTGTATTCAGTAGTGTATAGAAACAAAAAGCAGGAAAGATTTCAAGGAATGCTCTACTAAGCCTAGCATTCCCAGCCCTTCTCTTTTTCTGTTTGCATGTTAACATCATGCACAAGATGTAAAAAAAAAAATATGTATTTTTTGGCAGCTTTGTGCACTGTTTAAGTGGCCTCTAGTGCTAATATATATGTATGTATATGTAGCACAATATTTTGCAACACTTTGCAAACAATTAATTAATAATTAGTCAAAATTTAATTCACTGGTTTAGGGGATACAATCCTGAATCAACTTCTTATTATTTTTCTTTATTATGTCAATATGGATTTCAACTTGGTAATATCAGTTAATTCACCACTTTATGGCATGAGGCTTGACTGGGACATAATCCACTAAAACTGTTTTCTTCCCACTTTTAATTTTCCCTCAGTATCATACACTACTTCTTTGTAGTTTGGTTTTTTTCTTTATTTCCACACAAATAAATGGCTGAAGTGAACTCTTTTGCAGGTAATTTGAGTTGGCCTGCCAGCTATGAATAAATATTTATTGTCTGCTCTACAGAAATAGGTATATCTATACCTGCCCATCTGTAGTTTAGTAGAATGGGTCCTTACTCATAAATGTGGCAGCTGGCTGAAGTATCTAAGGTATGATTTTTTTATGACTTGGTAGGCAAGACACAACATAAAACCTCCGTATAATTCATCAAGAGATTAGTTACTTCAGCTTCAGACAGCAGCAAGTTTTACCAACTTTTGTCAGAATCTCTCCACCTTCCCTCTCTTTCCCACACTCATACACACACTCTATACGGGAAGGAAAGCTTCATCCATTTTTGATATCTTTCAATCTTGAGCATAAAATCTGAGCAGTGAATACATGATTTGTATGAGTGTTGAAGACAATTATTGTGCAATCTGATAAATGAGGGGATTAAAATATATTTTGATTTATGTTTTGAACTTCATTCAGGGATAATTCACCAAAACCTTATAAATGTTTACAGAGATACAGTGGTACTGTATGTGATAGATCCTCCTGGTCTGCCTGCAGCAAGCCTCTTACTTCACTGAAGACAAAGTATACATGTTGTCAAAATACATTTACATTATAATGCCATGAAATGAAAACCACAAAGATATATTATCATTATCACTGCAAACATACACATGAATTCAGGACACTACTTGCCTTTTAATAGCTAGTCAAAGGAAAATTTTCAGGGAATAGATAGTGTTACCTTAAGATAGAAGGAACAGGTGATGATTTCAAATTAAGTTGTTAAATTATTCCGAGAAAATGTGAGGTCTCCTTTCACAAAGTCTGCACTAGTAGTTTGTCCTTTCATGCTTTAGATTGAATGATGTGGAGAGTGGAAAATTACTTTCCTTTCACTGTTACCTGTTTCCGATTTAGAAGCATCTCACACTGTAATTTTAATTGTTCCCTATACAAATTTAAAGTTTGTTTCTAGGGAAGAATAAAATATTCTAGAGATCCTTTTGGGAAGAAGCTCCACAGAAATGGGACAAACTCATCAATTCATTTGTAGGTTATTTTCTATTATATTGGCAGACAAATTAAAACATTATAACAGCAAAATTTTGCAGTGACTGATTTTGACTAAGATGGAGTCCACATTTTCCCTGCTTCCTACATCACCAAATATATGGTGCCTATAAGTCTCTGCATCTACATCTTTATAGAATATTAGTTTAGCTAAATTCCAGCACCTTTTTCTACATACTATATGATACAGCACATTATGACACGACAGTACTTAAACAAAACCATCAGTATTTATTCATAAGCTTATTTTCTACCTCTGTGCAGAAGAAACTACACAGATCCATACAGCCCTTCACAAATCAGACATTTGGACAATTATCTTCCTCATTAGCACTGCTATTTTCCTCACCTTGTTCTCTCTTTGCACCCTTTTGCATGCTCCCTCCAACTTTATGATCATTTTCCTACTCATTGCATTTTTTCTAACAAAAGCCGCATATTTCTCAGACATTTCCTTTCTCAGGTCTACTGATCAACAAGAAAGAATACAGCCCAAAATAAATACTTATCTTCAGCACTGCACCTTCTCTGTGCTGTTGAATCTTTAAGCTGATTGTTCCAAATCCAAATCTCTCTTTCCCCTCTTTGCACACATAGTTTGTCTAAGAGGTCACTCTTCCTTTTTCTCTGTCCTTCTTTGATTTGTTTAGGCCCTTATCAGGCTCCATAGCTACTGCAGATGAACCTGTCTCCTCTCTCTTTCTTCAAACCCATTGTATATTTTCTATATACACTGGAAGAAATCAGTCTATGTCAATATACTTTTTTTCAATATACTTTTTTTCAATATACTTTTAAAATCCATTCACTGACTTCTCCTTCACTAAAGAATGCTTACATTCACTAAAGAGGGTAAGCATTTCCTTTTTAGGGAATATAGCACTAATATTCTGGCAAGCGTTTTCTTCACCATATATGCCAAAATTGCATTCAATATGAAATGCAGATATCTCATGCTGAATCCTAGATGGATTGGTGATCATCTAGATCATGGTATGATGGGCTGATATTCTACATTAATATCTCTGCTTCTCATCCTAGAGGATGTCTTTATTTTCTTTATGTTTCTGTTCTCCTGGTATAAAATATGTCCTCTGTATTAACAAATATATATAGAATAAGTATATGTATAAATATGTATGTACATGCTATAGATACATTAATATGTATAAATGTAAAAGAAGTTATATCGATATATTAAAATTCAGTTAAAATCTTTCCTTAACATCTGACCCATTTTTTGGTCGGTGTCATGGCAACAAAAAGATTAAATTCTGTATTTCTGTATTTCGAAGTAGAAAATAGCAGCATGTCATCCAATAATCTTTGGTTCTATAGAGGAGGATGGGCTCTGTAAAATAAAAGTACCCCACTTCAGATTTCACCTCCTTTCTCTTTACTCTTTGTTTTGAAAAGATCAGTTTACTAACTCTTGCCCTTCAGCAATTAAATATTTATCAAGAATGCATTTTAGAAAGAGAAACTCATCAACAAACTTTAGAGATCATTTGGATCACCCCAGCTTAACCAATAGTTTATTAATTAAACCAGAGAGGGAATATCATTCTGTCTCTCAAATCCTAATTAACTGCTACAACAGATCTGTTGGACTGGATTTGGATGAAGGGATAAAGAAAATAGAAGAACTGTTAATTATTTGGAAATGGTGCTTACTCATGTCAGAATCTTACCACAAAGTTTGAAAGATCTCACGTTCATTTTAGTGGCTTCTGCTCTGTCTCTGTAAAGGAGTTTCTGTCTTATACTTCCCAAGGAGCTCCTTGGCACTGGTGCATACTCTAAACTTTTCCTGGTTATTTTGAACTTTAAAATAGTATTTCTCCAAGGATACCTGAGGGAAATGCCTGAAGCAGTTATTTCCCCTGGAATTTTCACCTCAATATTTTGTGTAATTATTCTGACATTTGGCTTTTACAATCTGGCTGCATAACAGAACCAAAGTACAAATTTCAGCTTCCTCCTGTTCTCAGTCATCATTATAAATGAATGAGTTTAGTCACTATATTACCAAAAAAATTGATAACTAGTTACAATATCCAACAAAGTATAGAAAAGAAAACAATAAACTAAATACAGTATATTATTAGATGAAGGAAATTATTCCTGAAGTAGACAAGCATATGACATAACTTTCACTACTTTGCAGTTCTAGTACATCCACATAAATCACACTAGCACCAACAGCTTCAATCACAAACCTGAACTGCTTTAGGAAAAAGGAGTTCTAGAATTTGCTAGGGGTATAATTTTCCTTTTCATATATGAGTTGTTTTATTTTAAAAAATAAAAAAAAAAAAAAAGGAAAAAGCATCTAGATCTTTTCCCTTTTGCAATAATCAGCTTCAGCAAATTAAAAAAATGCCCATTTCCATTCTCTTGTCACTCTTCAGAAACATCTCCACTCTAAGTCTACCTTTAATTCACTCAAGCCTCTCTAGAGCTCAGTAACACTTGTTTTCCAAGTAGTGTTTAAAAAATGAGCAGGAAGAAAACAAAACAAAGCAAAACAAAATAGACACAGATTGAGAATGAGATTTATAGTAGTCTCCGACACTGAATCTAGAGACTAGAACTATACTCATATCCGCCTGACTGATTTAAGGTCAACACAGAGATGGTGTAAATGTATAAAAATTGTTTTATTTGGAGAATTGTGCTGTATCATTATACCACTGTAGTTTTTGCTTTCATATTTTTGGACTATGGCTGTCTTCAGTGAAAGGTATATATATGTTTCTCGGTCATACAAAGCACAGTGCATGTTTTTGGTCCTCAAAGATTTACTACTGAAAGAGTGTTTTTAACCCTTCAATTCTGACATCAAGATTTTTCATCTATAATCTACTCCTGATAAGAATGTCTATATAAATAATCAATTTACCTTTAGAACTCAAAGATCTAGTGAAAATAACTGCATTTCACAAGTCTTCATTTTGGTTAAACTAACAGGAGCTGTGGTATTTTAATAACAGAATGACATTTAGAGCACAAGTTTACTTTTGCAGTGATATATGATTGTGTAATATCTTCTCAGCTGAACTACAGTAGCCTAATGGCTTCAGAACACTTATCAAAACCTGTGAGTGTTTTTACAATGCGTGTTGAACATCAGGCTGTGAAGCTTTTAAAAACATTTTTATTCCCTAGGTGGAGAAAAAGAAGAGGAAATAAGCATAACACTTCTGTTATGCCCTGAAAGATTTGTGGTTTCATAACTGAAAGAAAAAAGAAAGGAGAATACAGCTAGTCCATAAGGGAATACATTTTAAAATGAATTTTTAAATTCACTTAAATAAATCTATGCCCATTATTAAGTAACACATTTTTCCACATACCGGATGAAACGGTATTTGCTTTACTTAAGTCTCTATTGGTATATGGCAAGGGGGTTTTTAGGGGGCGGGGGTGTTTTTTCTTTCCCCTATCTTGTTCTTTTTCTTCACTCTTGTCTGTCAGAGGGTGTCAGAATGCTTTCTGATGACCTGTTTCCAGATGGTACTCTGCTTGGCAGATTTGATATGCCACGTCACATGAGAAGCTCATAAAATTGAAGTGGCATTCACTCCATACAATGCTTTGATTATCAGCATACATACAGGGAATGGCACAGCATCTCACTGCCAAACACTTTATGCCTACTGGTTCCATCAACCAGTTTAAGCCTTTTTGTCACACATGTATCTGCTTGGTTTTTTGGAGTCTAAGAACAGATAAGTGTAAATAAATGTTTGGCATAGGAAAAAAAAGAAAAAGAAAAATATTAAAAAGAAATATCAGTTTAAATTATACTATTTAAAACAGAAACTATGAAATTTCAAATGCTATCTCCATTTGATTTTGGTTTAATTTTTATTGTAATTTTTAGTTAGATCCACATACTCCAGTTTGAGTAGAACTTTGATAGGGCTACTTTATTAAATAACTTACTATTTTTACAGCTGAAATGTGAATTAATAATTCAACAAAGAGTATCAGTAAGATAGTTTGTCTTGTTGACTTTAGTTAAGCACTGTCAGCAGTAGGTTGGCTGCAGCAGCCCAGAATTTTTTAAGTAGTATAATTCACTGCAGATACTTTAAAAAATGTAAGCACATTCTTCATATGCAGAAGCTACATTCTGAATTATATTCTGCTGGAACAACTGCAGGTTTACCTTTTTGAAGGTTTTACAGTCAATGCCATCTTTACTGGCCTTCTCAAAGCAATCCAAATTAGCAATGAAGAGCTGAAGTTCCCAGTGAGCAATAATGCGTACATTTTAATTTATCTGAGGGGTTTTTTGTGTTTTACAGGTCTGACCCGGGAAGCAGGAAGTTTAAACGATTTAGGAGCGTTAGCTCAAAAATTACAGCTAATTAGAGAAGCTTTAGCTGGAAAATAAAATCACTGAACAGAATTCTTATATTTTAACTCAAACCAGGACACTTCCAAGAAACTCATAGATTACTAGCCCTAAAAATTTGGATACTGGTATGCTTCTTTCCACCTACTTCTTTAGGCTATGAGCAATAGCTCTAAAAATAATGTCTCAGTTTAGTGACGTTTTGGTGTTTCTCTCATTTTATCTTGGAAACAGAAATAAATACCTAATCTAAGGTGATGACCTACAGTTCCTTTGGAATCAACAGGGAAAGAGAAAACCTCTTGAATATATTTCAGCTCTTAGAAAGTCACCCATATCTTTCTTTCTACCTTGATGATAGGCACAGCAACTGAGCTTCTAACCGAGGTATTTAAAAAAAAAGGCATAAAGTTAGAGGCAATAAACTCAAGCCATGAAATATGAACATTTTAGCAAAATTCTATCCTTCACGATCCTATTGTAATGTGAAAAAGTCTGAAGAGGGAGAACTGTCATTGAAATTGTGTCAGATTCACATTTATGTAACTAAAAAGAACCAATAATTAATTATTTATTTACCTAACTATCTATTTTAAGAGGAATCTACAGGGGATGACTTCTGTGGTCAAAACTAACCAGTTGGGAATAGGGAAAACATGAATTCCTGCCTGTTATAAATATTCACTTTTCTAGTTCCTTGTTCTAAATTCATTTTCTTAACAATGAAAATCTGAAGGTTATTCAGAGTTGTTGAATACTTTTTTTTAAATAGAAAAAAACGCATACGCAGTCCCTTTCTACACTTTAAGCACACATTGTTAATTTTTTCATTATTATTTCTGTTACTAGTACTGTTATAGCCACTCTGTCTTTCTCCTTCAGCACCCATGGCTACAGCATTTAAAAATCATACCAATTAAATTAAGACATACAGCATTTATAGGAACAGATCTACCAATCATTACTCCTATAGCTCAATTAGCAGGTTTGTATATTAAAGTGGCTCTCTTAGAGCTACAGTGGTACAACTTACCAATAAGCACTATATTTAGCCCATGTGAAATAATGACTGATGCAATAGGAAAAAGCAAATGTTAGTCTCGAATGAAACTGAGAAACATTATGTGAGCAAGAAACCAAAAAGAAGACTAAATCTCTGAGTTCTCACTTAAATGTACATTCTTTTGAAATCACAAGAGAAATTTCTATTGTAGTTACTGCATAGAGCTTTGGTTGGTTGAAGTGGAAGGATTATAGATTTAAATATTAAGAATGGGTAGCTAGCTACACAAGAGGTGTTGCCAGCAATGTTAAGAGCTCTATGCACAATGAAGTCACCGCATCCTCATACTTGTGTTGATGTTATTACCACTCAAATGAATCTAATTCCAAAATTCTGATATGTATGTTGAGGTAACTAATTACGTAATAAATTACTGTCATTAAAAATGAACTACCTGTTTCTCCTACCTTTCCTCTTCCATCACTGAATGAACTGGAAAAGATCATATTTGTTACATGACTAAAAAGAAAAATAATACATAACAAGTAGTACCATCTGTGTCCATCAATTTTAAGGCAATCTAGCCTTTTTCCTTGAAGTCTTCAGTTGTGGATAACAGAAGGCAATCTGATGGTAACTCAGTTACAAGCAGATTAAGAGCTGTGGCCCTGGCTCAAATCCTTAGGTTCTTGTTGGGAAGAAACATTACAGCTACTGCCTGCAGACATTACACTGTTTCTGTCTGCATCTGTTCTCACTTGAAAATTTGGCTGTGTAAAAAACTTAAACAACTGTATGTCACAACTGTATGTGTGCCACTGTTGATCCATCTGTAGATTGTTCCTTTTGCTAGTTGCGTTTTCTAAGCTGGATTTGGGATCAAGAGATATTATAGGAATAGTCTGAAGAACAAATAAGGAAAACAATTATTTCTCCTCTTCTTTCATCCATAAATTCTTAATTAACAATGGATGTTTAGACTGACTGATATACTTTAAATCCCTGCGCTGATAATTCCAGATTGTAAGAAATGCCTGTGGTTATTAATAATCCATCATGCACTGAGCATTTTCCCTTAAACCTATCTTTTTCTTCTCCTTTCCAACAAGAACCATTTAAAATTAGTAATGGTTGCTCCCAGAATTTTGGCAGAGAACACCCTACTTTATCAAGTGTGTGTAAGAGAGGAATCTTATGTTCCTGCCAAAGATAACCATCAGAAAAAAGAAAAGCTTAAGCAGGTCTACAGTACTGTTTGGCTGTTAGAAGGCAGGGAGCCATGCTTTAACTCTGGCTCATTATATTTCCCACTTGACATTACCTATCTTTAGTACATCCCTTGTCTTGCATCAGTAATGACTGTCTTCAGATGCCTCAGGCTTTTCTTAGACTGCTTTCAACTCCTTTTTTTTTCACTTTTTTTTTTAATTTCTCCCTCTTCTCAGTAATCTAAAAGAAATGTAATTTTGTCAAGAGACAACCTAATATTTGAAAATTACATCCAGCATTTTTTTCAAAAAACAATTATACATAAAATAACCTTTGTGTTTAAGAAAACGAATGAATAGAAACATAGAGAAACATAGAGTCGTATCTATAAAGTCTACTGCTTTTAAAAAGCCCATTCTAGCAGTAGCAATTTTTACCAGCTCTTGTAATGTAAGCATCACTCAATGACAGTCTATGTTATCTATTGTCTGGAATCAACATCAACATAGATATGTTGTCACTCTTTTAAATCTGTGGGGATAATCTTTTTTATTTTGCTCAGTAACTGTGGAAAATGCCTCAGATTCCAAACTGGCGAAGTCTTTGTTTGATTATTATTGCTACTAATTGATATTATGGAAAGACTGAAAGTATTTAGCAAGATATTAAAGCCTGTTTCTGCAGCACCCTGTATGTCATTGTCAGTAAAATATATACCTTTGCCCCAAAAAGTTAGGAACTAAGAGTAAAACTGTAAAACTGGATGGATACAAGAAACAGTAAGGAGAGCACAAAGTGACAGCATGACAATTATGAGAAAGGTAAGAAGCAGAGGTCACAGAACTTCAACTGCCTAGACACAGTCATACATGTCTTCTTTCCCCATGTTTCTTCTTCTGTCCTTTAATTAAAATTAAATGACCTGGTTTTCAAAGGTCTTGAACACCTGAATCCTGTACTGATTTCACAGACAGCTGTGGGTGTCAGCACATAGGAAAATTAGGCCAAAAGTATTTTTCTCTTTGGAAACTTCATAAGATTTATTTTTTAAATGTGAGTGACTAGGGGAAAACCTTGATAGCTGTAACTGAAAAGAGTCATATAGTGCAAACTTCTAAAAAGTATTATAACTTTTCATGCTATAACTATGTTTTCTTCTCAGACCTCTCCTTTTTACCTGGTGTTGCAAGTGATGCTTGACAGCTTTCTTATCCATTTCAATTGAGAAAAGAATCTACTAATCCAGGGCAATGTTCTTATTGTTCTCTCTCCCCCAAGTCAGGACAGTGTGGTGCTAAACTTGGCAATTTACTTCCAAGTTGGAAATCTGAAGTAAACGTCAAGTAACCAACCTACAAGTATCTATGTTATCCTTATACTTTTTTAATATATTACATATCTTTAATAATAAAATATATAGGAGATTCCAACTGCTAACAATGTTACTAACTTTAATACAATGGAACTAAGTGTAAAAAGAAATAAGGATGGCAAGCTTTTGACAAAAGGCTATGTGAAATCTACACTTTTTCTTTAATTTATTTTTAGGAAAGTTTTTTATAGGGTATTAAAAATCCATTTTCACTTACCTACAGGAAAAGCTACTACACTAGTGGTTACAATGAATCAGGCACAGTCTAAAAATCACTTGGAGTCTTCTGTGGCCCCTGGTGTGATAACTGGGCCAACAGCAGAGGGAGCATTAAAGTCATTGCCCACGGTAAAGTGTGGGGAGTGAAATCCATGTTCCTATAATCCTTGTATGAGTAGGATGTGCTCATTAGCCTTCTGTCAGTCATCCTGGGAGAAGGACAACTCTAATTCCAAATCCGGGCAGATGGAGCTTCTTTAGCCCTGTAAGGCCTTCCATCTGCACTGGTAAGGCCTCACCTTGAGTACTGTGTCCAGTTCTGGGCCCCTCACTTCAAGAAGGATGTTGAGGTGCTGGAGAGGGTCCAGAGGAGAGCAACGAGACTGGTGAAGGGGCTGGAGGGGAAACCATATGGGGAAAGGCTGAGGGAACTGGGACTGTTCAGCCTGAAGAAGAGTAGACTCAGGGGGGACCTTATTTCCTTCTACAACTACCTGAAGGGAAGTTGTAGTCAGGTAGGGGTTGGGCTCTTCTCCATGGCAGCTAGTGACAGGACAAGAGGCCATGGCTTGAAGCTGCAGCAGGGGAGGGTTAGACTGGACATTAGGAAGCACTTCCTCATGCAGAGGGTGATTGGGCTCTGGAATGGGCTGCCCAGGGAGGTGGTGGAGTCGCCGTCCCTGGAGGTGTTTAAGAAAAGATTGGATGTGGCACTGAGTGGCATGGTTTAGATGTTGTAGTGTATTGGGTCATAGGCTGAACTTGATGATCCTGGGGGTCTTTTCCAGCCTTGGTGATTCTGTGATTCTGTGATCTAAGAGAAGGACACTCTAATAAAACCTACGTCCTAAGGACTTCACTGCCAGTGTCCAAGCTTGCTAGGCCCTGGCAGATGAACCTTAGGACTAAAGGGTGGGTCCAACTCTGCACATGCTGTGTCTCACCTAAAAAATTCCATTGCGCAGGCTCAAGGGTGCTATCCGCTACCCTCTTTTTTTTATCAGCGTGCTTGTAAAAAGCGCTGATGAGGATCGTGGGTGGAGCCCTCCCTGGATCTTCTTTTGCGAAGCCTAGCCATATAATACAATGAATATTCAAAAAGACTTGTGAAGATGGGTAAAAACAGTAATATGTATCTGTACTCTCTGTCTTCTGCTGTATTGTTAGGTCATAGGCCGGGGGTCTTTTCCAGCCATGGTGATACTGCGATTCTGTGATTCTTAGAAGGTTCCTTCATACTTTCAGTATGTACTTGCAGTTCATATCTTCAGTTCTGGCTTCCTCTATCACAAATCTTTATAGATATTCTACTAATTCCATCATAAATCTTCCAAAAACTATCAGTACTGTGTTTTTTCATTTCAGACACTTCATATTGTGGGACCAACTGAACTCCTTGTCAGAATTTTCTGTAGCCCCATTTCAGTATTACTTTGTCAGGGAAGAGGGGAAGAGCCATCACTGTCACAGAGTACTTTGTTTTATTCCTTTCTCTTCTCCACTGTTTTGTACTTAGGTATGTATGATTTCTGGAGCCTCCATTTCTTAACTGACTTTTTTATTGACGCTAATAGCGATAATAGACTTCACTCATACTATACTGTATTAGCATAGTAATCTTCATAGATTTTTAGGCTAGGATGGCCTAGTTGAACAAATCTGATGGCCTGCATTATGAGCAGAAATCCTCAAGGGTCATCGTATACATTTTTCTAGCTAGTAGAAGTCACCAAGCACTGATAATCGATGTTCATGAATATTTATGTAAGTAAAACAAATGAATTCATTTCAGCTGCACTTAAGGTCCTTTTGTTCATTTTCTCTAAACATTGAATTGACTAGTCATTGAATAATTTCTGGCTGAGAAGAGAAACTGAAAATCTCTCTAAAACTAGAAAGAGATGCATATTTACATTTCAGCATTATGCCATGTATTTTTTATGCTTTCACGTGCATTGATCATAAAGTGTATATTTTATCTTTTTATTTCAGAAATGTAGCAGTTGATTAAGCAATTTAAATTAAAAAAAGTTTTTTTATTAACCTGAGAAATGCAAGTGACTTGTTTCTTTAATGTGTGTAATTAAGAAAGAGGCAGGTATTTCCCAGAACTGAAGATGACATACACAAATCTCTTGTCTATAAAATCTAATTCTGTGATGTTATTCAAAAGTATAAATATGACTATTTTTAATACAAATTCTCTTGGTCCAATAGGCAACATGTTTTGCAAAGAATTTTTAACATTGACTTAAAAATCTGTTGAATTCAAGGAAATGAACAAAACTTGGGCTTCAGTTATCATCAAACTTTTCACATTGCTCTCTATTCAGTTATCATACTATGCCAGTCATCGCACATTTGTATTTTTCTCATCGCACATTTGGATTTTTCTTTCTTCATCTTAACTCCAAACAGGATATGTTGAAAGGTCACAGAAATCAGCTGATCAACATTACCAAAGGCCAATTTAATTCTGTTTGCAGTCAGATGAACTTAGAAGAGGATGGTATTTAAAGCCTCGAACCGTTTGCGAAACTCTGTCCATCCAAAATGAGTATTGACTGCTTTCCAATCAAAAACTACAGAAATCTAAATCACAGTTTAAAAGATCTTGATACAACAGGTTATACTGAACAACAGATGCATTGAACAAAATTTCTGAAAACTAGAAAAAGTTACAAACATATTGGTGAAATTTATAGGTTCTGTGTCATGACTTTTTTGAAAATAAGAACAGCTGGGTCACCAATTTTTTTGATTCAGAAATCCAGTAGAATGGCTTAACATTGAAATGTCAAAAATAAGGGGTGCATTAATGACATTCCTATAGGGATAATACTGTTTTCACTGAGATATTTAGATAGCTTAATTTGTTTGCCTCTTAGTTCTCGCTCTGCCTGGAGAATGAAATGCAGATTAACAAACTTAAGCTAATGGTGGCTATTACATTGCCTTGTGCTTTGACCATTTCCTCAGAGCAAAATGTTAAATTCATTTCTTTAAACTGAAACCAACAAAACCCTACATCTAAAAAAAAGCTTTTAGTCATAGATGTAATATCCCAAACCAGTGGAATTACTCAAATATAAATAATTTACAATTAATATATAATCATTTGTATATGTCAATGACTTACAGTAGAGCTGAGTGATTAAAATCATTATCTTCATTGACCATTGTTTCTCTAAATAAATAATTCTTCAGTGACTATGATTGTCAGAACCCATTTTAAGAAGATTCACAAAGTTAGACATTAAATGTGTGTTCTAGTAAATCATATATTTTCCAAGAGCAGCTGAAATTCAACTTTCATTACAGATGTTTAGATCTACTTCTAGAAAAAAAATTCAGGAAAAGCACCTAAACTAACAAAAGCCTGGATGTTATGATCCCACAGTAAAAATTATTCCCTACAAAACCAAGTTATTTCTGAAGATCCAGACTGTGGATCCATGCATCCACTTAACATGTACTCAACATTCATCAGGTCTTCTTCTTTCTTTACAATAGGTCGGAAACTAATTGCTCAGGATACTGAAAATATCAAAACAACCATTTTGACATTCTGCAACAAAAAAAATCTGTTTCCTTCTTAAAAAAAAAAAAAAGTAAACCAAAACAAAACCAAAACTACAACAACAAAACCACATTTCATGTTTTATAAAAAATACTGGGAATCAGAAAGAAAGTAAGCAATACAAAACTGCAACAAAGCACTCCTGGATCATGCTATTAGAAACAATGTGCATATTTTTCTAGAATGTTTCTTCAAAGTGTAGTTTGGCACATTCAAATATTACTTTTCATTGCAAGAAGAATTAATCTTAGGGTTCTTTAGAATGCAACTTTGATTTCCATGTAGATATAAATATTGCAATAAGGGAAAGTAAAAAAAAAAATTAATTTCCTGGTGCTGAGATAGCATTCATTTCACTATTACCAGTAAAACTTCCATCCAGAAGTATTCCTAAAATTTAAGTTTTTAAGATTCTAACATTAGATTAGCTTGGTTGCACTTAAAGGCCTAGATGAATCCTGCCTAACCATATGCACTGAACTGATTAATTCTGAAACAAAATGAACAGAAGATAACCTTGATCCTATCTCAAGCACCCTTGTTAGCTGCTTGAAGTGGAGGCAAGATAAACTGTCATCAGATGTCTTGTAGTACCTGAAATTCCTCCTCTTATTCTTAGGGTTATTATTTAAAAGTTCTGTGATCCCCTCTTCTGACTTATCTCCAATTATATGCTGTCATTCTGTGATATATCTTTCCAATACCAGCTGCTTTATCATAGTTATACCAGTATTTCTTCTCACATTTGTTCACACATACATTGCTGGATTACCACTTTTACAGAAAAAGAGAAGCAATAGACCTAATAAATGTAGTAAGACACGTATTCAATTCTTAAAATAACACGAGGTAAGAATAAATACAGTGATTTGTAATCTCCATAGAACCTCTGTTTTATGCCACAGGCTTGCACAAGTCATTATACACTTGAACAAAAGTTAGACAAAACAGAAACTGTTTATTGGGTATTTGTATCTTTATTCTATAGATGATAGTGGCAATGTTGCTGAGCAGCACACATAGGCTGTTAAGGACAATAAACCAAAAGTAACACCTTAAATGCTTCACTTGGATTAATACATGGATGCAAAAAAGAGTGTTACAGAATCCAAAATGCTCAGGAAACATATAAAGGGTTGACTTTAACATGACATCTTTTGGTTTTACTTTTTTCCCATCTTATTTTTTTCATTGAACTGAATGGTACTGTTCTAAAGTTTTATCTCATTAGTGTCACTATCGATACCCATATCACTTTTTCAAGAAGAATAATTCTCACCACTGCCTTTTAAATTAATGCAGGAGTTCCAGAATACACCTGAATGGTGTGTATGCCATCAGCAAAAGATGCCTTTGGACTTCTATCCTGGGTCTTTAACTAGGAGAATCAGACTAGTATTAAAAATGACATAGTGATTTATTCATGTTGCTTGATTAACTTTCTACCATCAAACTTGTAATAACTAGGAAATGCTTCAGCTTTGATGAATATGATGAATCATTATGAGGTGGCAGGTATCCAATAAATGTGATATTGTGATTTTGTATTGATTTTCTTACATTTACTGGCTTGTGTTGCCCTATTTTTTAATTTCTGTACTTTGGTTTGTGTCAATTTCGTCCACATTTTTATTTCTCCTCATGTTCCTGTTCTACCCAGAAAAGATTTTTGTAACATTTTGTCCTTGTGTAACTCAGTAGAATTCTAGTTCTATATAATTATGGTTCCTGGTTCTTTGTAGGCACCTGTCACATCTCTTATTCTTAAATCCTGCTTGAATCTCTCTGTAACATCTACAGTCAGAAAGTGTGACATTTGGCAACAAATACCATAAACCTCATTTCACAGTAGACCGTATCAGTAATCTGACCAGCACAATCAAGAAATTTTCAGAGTTTTTGTGCATTCAGATCTAGGATGGGTTTTTTTGAAACAGAAGATTGATCACAGCCATGACCAGAAAACTTGTGGATGTTCCTACTAAAAATTTCCTTATGAAGTGATCACACTTCTGTGCCAGAAGTCTGTAAAAGAATATATACAATATCTTTGTCTCTTGATTGTTCTTAGCATTATTTAGCTCTGTTGTTATGCACATGCATTACAGTACCTATTTGCCTATAAATGTGCCCCTAGTAAGCAATGTCCATACTGTATTCTGCTGTTTTAGATATCCCTCTTTATCAAAGACATACACACAGTCACAGCTGGAGGCCAGACAGAGTATTCTATGGCATCTTAAGCTTCACTGGACTCCAAAGAATTAACAGCTGAAAACATCACAGGAGACCTAGTCATCACAATCTGCAAGTCAACAAGTCTGGAGATTTATTCAGCTGTGTAGCCTCTAGGTGCTTGGATTAATTGCTCACACAGTGATGCCTAATGCCATCTGAGCTACCCTAGATTGCCTGAGATATCTTATTGGACAGTCAGATATGACAGACGGCCTCTAAAAGACTCATGTCCTTCTGCATGCTCAACATGACTAAATGATTTGAAATAATACTAACCATCTACACATGAGCAAATGAATTTGTGTACTTGAGGGTCAGCTGAAACACTGTTTTGTCTCCCTGATGTTTATTGACTAGCTGTCTCTTGACTATAACATTGTGTTAGATTCCTATGCATCTGTAGATCCCTATGTAGAAATAAAAACATCATGTTTTGTATCTGTCTTTCAGACATCATCCTAGTAACATTTTAATGTGCTTAGCTTGTTTTAATAGTTTGGCTAGATATTAAATTCTTGAAAATTCAGGAAAAAAAAAATCATAGAATCATAGAATCCTAGAATGGTTTGGGTTGGAAGGGACCTCTGGAGGTCATCTAGTCCAAGTCCAACCCCCCTGCAGTGGGCAGGGACATCCCCAACTAGAGCAGGTTGCCCAGAGCCCTGTCAAGCCTCACCTTGAATGCCTCCAGGGATGGGGCCTCAACCACCTCCCTGGGCAACCTGTTCCAGTGTTCCACCACCCTTGTGGGGAGGAACTTCTTCCTAATGTCCAGTTTAAATCTACTCCTCTCCAATTTAAAACCATTGCCCCTTGTCCTTTCACTCCAGGCCTTTGCAAACAGGCCCTCTCCAGCCTTCTTGGAAGTTCCCTTTAGGTACTGGAAAGTCACTAGTAGGTCCCCCCGAAGTCTTCTCTTCTCCAGGCTGAACAATCCCAGCTCCCTCAGCCTGTCCTTGTAGGAGAGGTGTTCCAGCCCCCTGATAATTTTCGTGGCCCTCTTCTGGACCTGCTCCATCAGATCCATGTCCTCAAATAAAGGTAATTGGCTGAAAGAAATAAAGATCCTGCTATTTCATTACTGAAGAAAATGTTTCTGTGCGCTTTCAAATCTTATTTGACATCAGAGAATCCTCAAACTAAAATGCAAATCTAAAGGATACTGGTTCTGCTACTCCTGCTCCTACTTACTTCCCACAAAGTTCTGGAAGCACTATTCTGCACCTAGTTTTGCATTACTGCTCTGTCTACCTTGCCATCACTTCTTTAATTCTAGCTTTCCCTACCACATAGTATGATCAGTGGTCTCTCCAGGGCTTACTGATTACTTGCAAAATGTTTGCAACGATTGAAACTTCTTTGGATTTCTATGATTTCCACAATAACAGTCTCACTTCAAAGAAGTAAAAAAAGAGCAATCATTATTGTGCAGCATGAAGAACAACAACAGATTTTTCCATTACAGGGAGCAGAGTGATGGATTAATACTCCTTCTTGGATCTCTTGAAGAGTTTGTTCAATATGATGAAATGATTTTTACACAACTTCTAAAATATCACGCTGTATGTATTATTGAATCCCAGAGCTAAAATACTTTCATAATTTTCCTGTGTGAAAAACACTCAGGTGTTCTTTTATCTATTGTCTGACTTTAACACTTTTTAATGTACAAACCCTATGTTAACTAGCTTTGTCATGTCACAGAGAACTAATATGAAGATATTAAAAATCTTAATCCATCTACTAAAATAGTAAGGATTTTGAATAATGTCTGGCATTAATGCACAGCATAACATGTATCTAAGTATTGTAAAATGTGTATTATCTGTGAGAATTTGTTTTCATAGAGCTGATTGAACTACTTATTAGAGTCATTCTCATTAGTGCTGCTATAAAAGGCCAGTTTCCTATTTCTACCATGACGTCAATTTTTCCTAAGTTTATGACCTGGCTTTCTTCCCTTGATTTCACACATACTGTCATCTCCTTTCAAAACTAGGTGATAATCAGTGAAATAATTCCATAAGTAAAGAATTCCAATAAATCTTTTCTATTGGTTTAAAATACCTATAAAGAAATGACATAAAAATATTATATTGAAAAGATTGTTTTCAGATCTCAGTAATTTCTTCTGAACCTCTGTTTTTTAAAGGTGAAAAGAATTAAGATGGTTGTTATTTAGTGTTGAAAAATAGCTCCTGGGCATACCAAGCAGATAGCTTTATTATGTTTTACCTTCTTCTTTAATAGCTATAATAAATCACAATGGAACTGAAATAACTCCATTGACATTTGATTATCCTAAAATCGCCCACTTATTCTAAATCTCAATGGAAAAAGTATGTTTTCATTTTAAATTGCCATTATACAACTAGATGTACAAGAAATAATTGCACTGACTAGCCAATTATTCTGTCAATAGAGGAACACCGTATTGACGTTTTGGTTGAAGGAAGATCATTATGTTAACAGTAAGAGAAAGGAGTTTTTAAACTGATACGTGAGCATTGCCACTTCAAAAGCTTTAATCTGAGACAGTCTTATTACTTCATGTGTTTCATACTTTGGTATCACTAGGACATAAGAAATTAAATAATAAAGTTACCGTGTAAAGTAAGGTCGGGCATGATTAAGAGTGAAAAGTAAAAAAACTCCTCATTTACTATGAGTATGATGCGTCCTTGCCTCTGCTCATGGTGACTGACTCCTAGAAAAATTGCAACACAGAGGCATTTGTGGGTAGCTAGTTAGTTGGAGCATATAGATAGGGACTGGCGCCCGGAAGATTTCGCGCTGTACAGTAAGATAAGATAAGTCCCCACTTGTGATACTTTAATAGCCAATAGTGTATGAGTTACGATGTGAGCAGACGGAAATTACGCTGTGAACCAGGGGTATATAATATCATGTTATGTACAAATAAACGCCATTTGCCTTTGACTTTACGGGTGTCTGCAGGGCATGTGGACCGAGCAGTCTGAGTTTGACTGCCGAGGCCGTTCGGTGAACCAGGTCGGTGCACCCTGAAGTGCAACAGGCATTTTAATGTGTTACTCAAGTGGTGGGGGGACGACTTTGTGGATGTCTTTTTTTTTTTTCCAGTGGCTACCCACCAGTCTTTTCCATCAATTGAAAAACAAAACAAACCAAACAAACACACACACCTTTTAGGGGGATAGGCCACTTACTATTCTCAGCTCATTATAGCGCTCATGCTTCTAAAGTTTTGCAGCAGAAATGTCAAACTGCAGAAGGTTCAGTCACCTTCATAATCTTCTCTGGATTTTATTCTTAAATATGTAAATTCTGTGGCTCTCTGCTTTAATAAATATATTTGATTGCTACTTACATTAGATTGTTGTTACAGTAGAATGTTATTTACAGTTAAACTTGGCAATAGGAGGTAAATTGATGTGTGAATCCAGGAGTAGAATAACAAAAAATTCCAAATAGGTGACACAATCCTTTCCACATTTTCTTCTTTTAACACAAGAAATCTCTTGCTAAGGTTCACGTAATAGCATGCTTTGATGTCAGAATCTGATTCAGATGACACAAAACCATGTTAAAGGACAAAGATGGTTAAATCTGCTACCAATCTATTATAGAGTATTATAATAAGGGCAGAGAGGTAAATTGGACTTTTGTTCTGCTAAAGCTTGTCCTTCCTGTTTTAACTGATATACATAAATAAAATTTTACTGAGAATATAAAACCATTTAAATTCAGTGAAAAACCTGTGGTAAGTTCTGATGTTTCAGTATAAATCAGTGCTTGGCTGAAGGGCAATATCTGAGTCTGTATATGACGAGAAAGACAAGTAGTGTTTAGGTCTTCCTAGGAGAATCACTGAAGCATATGAGAGAGGCTTTTAGTCAGCCTATCCACAGGATTAGAGCAAAACAAGCATAATATTAAAAAAAATTAAAAAAGAGTATGGGCTCTTTGAGACAATGTGAAGAAATATGATGAGAAGGATAACATCTAAAAGGATAAGGAGACTGTGACTATAGGTAACATATGTATTGTATGGCTAGGCTTCGCAAAAGAAGATCCAGGGAGGGCTCCATCCACGCTCTTCATCAGCGCCTTTTCCAAGTGCGCTGATAAAAAAGANACATACGACTTACATGGGAAAATCCCATCAAAACAAGACTCTCTGACTGTGATGTCCCAATGTAAGTTTAAAAATGTGTATGTGTGTTATGAAACAGCAGGATTGCTGGGTGCAAA
This sequence comes from Bucco capensis, assembly GCA_013396975.1. Lineage (NCBI taxonomy): Eukaryota > Metazoa > Chordata > Aves > Piciformes > Bucconidae > Bucco > Bucco capensis. Next base: position 153,215 of record VWZO01012163.1, read on the forward strand.
TGAGAGCTTGTAAAAAGAATTTGGAAATCTAATGAGACAAAAAAGACAAGAAAAGATGGCAAACTAAAGGACAATACTCAGCTTGACTTCCAAACTAATGCTATGAGGAAAAATATAATTTAGCTTTTTCATGCGCTGATGCGAAAGCAGCATTTAAAAACCAGGTCTTCTTTGCCCATGTAACAAAAGAATTGAAAAACATGTGCAGTCACTAAGCAAGTCCATGAATTAAAAGGACTACAGGTACACTTCGGGGGTGGAGGAAAATCCTTAAGGTTGAGAGAATTAATTTAAAGAGCTTCATCTGTTGTGTTTTTTTTTAAACAAGTATAATCTTTAGAAACACCATGACAATATTAAAAAAAAAATTAAAAGAAATCAGAAGTCAAAATCTATGCAAAATATTTCGATACTGTTCTTACATTGTGAAGCAAAATTGTATTTGATTTTGGTTTACATTTCAAACTCTTCTGTGAAGTTACTCTCCCGGATTTTTCAAAATCAGAAAGACTTCTGTTAGATAATAAACCAATTTCGTTGCCAGGTCTAATTACAGTGCATCAGTACTTTCATAGGTAGAAAGCACTAATGCTTTTATTAATGAAACAGAAAAGTGTAACAAGAATCAAGGGCAGGAAACTGAATCCAGACAAATTCAAATACATGAGAAAACACAGGTTTTTAACAGTGAGGATAATTACCTGCTGAAATAAACAAGCAGGAGATTTTCCATCACTGAATATTTTTTTTAATTATAAAAATAAAATGTACAATATGTTCTGACACTTTTGAAACCTTTATTATCTAAGTATGTATCTAAGGTATTTCCTTGTAATCTTCCTCTCTCCATAGATACCACAAGCACCTGACCATAGTCAGGGCAACCATTACAAATAATGTTACAGATACAGGACACAACGGTTAGAGACAATAAAGACATTAAGGGAGTTGGACATATATCATGTTGAGTGCTCAAGAATCTGAAAGTTGGACATGCAGCTTAGGAAGTGGAATCTATAAACCTGAATTAGGAGCCTAAGATTGGTGGTGTTCATTGATGCTTTCCTCTAGCGGCAGAAACTGTAAGAACCTTCTACTTCCTCCTCTCTGACAGTTATTTATTCTTAGCCAACACAGCAGTATGCTGTTTTCTCAGTCTGTTCTGATGCAGTTGTGTGCAGAGAATACAGTAAATAGATTTACTGGATTTTAAGACAAAATGAGTATAAAACAACAACAGTAAAGAAAATTTATTTTTTGGTTAACCTAACCCAGGTCATTTCAGTGATCCCATTTATAATGTAGCCCCACAATCCCTAGCTCATCGGAAAAGACAGTGACCCATGGTGTCAGGATGCATGACATCTACGATGTGGCAGAGAGAAAATGTTCCTGAATACACACCTCAGAACAGGCTTTAAAAGATGCATATCTATGAAGGTGTGGTCCTGTACAAATCTATGTCATGCCATTTTCTAATCATTTCATACTACTTCTAGTGCGGGATCACAAAACACTGCAGATCATCTTGGGACACAGAACTGTATTTCTCTCCAGGGAAGCAGAGCAGATGATGTGAATTTCATGCTGACTTCGTACTTTTAACCAAGGTTTATGCTTGCTGCAAGTCGGTAGATGACACCTGAAGCTGCATAAAAACAGGGTGGTACAGACAGGTTATATTTTATCTAGCACAAGGCCAACAAAGAAAGAAGTTATTCCTTCAAAGGCTTAAACCTGCTTGGCAAAGCAGTCATGTGGCTGAAGTCTTTCGATCCAATAACAGATACTCTAAAACCGTATTTATTATCACATCAAAACACAACATGAAATGGCTTTAAGTCAGCACTTAGCTTAGCCAGTCCAAAGTGTTAAAAAGGATCTTGTTGATTTTTGCATGCATGGAAAGCTAAGTCTACTTTTCCTACTGTTTTCTTTATAAAAGTATCCATCCATTTTCCCTTATAAAAGCATTGAAGTATTAGAAATGACTGATAAACTGAAATCCATTAGTCCTCAGATAAACATGCAGAACATACATCACTTCTAGTTCCAATACATTTTTTTTATTACATACAAAGAAGAATAGGTTTGGGGTTTGTTTTTGTTGGTTTCGTTTGGATTTTTTTTATGTTGATTTGATAGTACTTCCACCTTAGAATAAGATATTTGGAGATGTGGAACATAAAGATTTGAACTCCTATCCACACACACAAATTGAACTTGAGTTTCTTACGTGATCATATGGCCACGGTCAAAGAGGAGACCTTCATATATTTTTTTTGAGAAAACAGGTTTACATTTCATCCACAGGCAAAAATATCTGTTTCTTCTTTGAGAAAGTAAGAGAAATGTTTAGTTTAAAAAAGTCTGACAGAGCTTACTTTTGATACAGTGAGGTTAATCTCTATTATCATGGCCAAGGTATTTATACATGAAGAATCAGTATTTCTGGAGCCTAAGTAACTTCAGTATAAAATTGTAAGAACTTATGCACCTACCATATCTCTGGTCAGCCATATACATAAATAATACATAAACTCCTAATATAGTTTGAAACACTTTGGTATCTTGAAACTAAGAAACTTAAACTTGAGAGACCATATGAAGCTGTCTGTTGTTTCACTGAATGAGTTTTTATCGATACTCTTTTCCCATAAATCCTACCCTTCTCCTGGGCCAGTTTTCTTGGGCTTCTTAAGCCAGGCATCAAGACACTCTTCAAGTAGGATATGTGTAATCTAAAAATACCAAACTATTATTTATTGATTAACAACACATAAATATAAATAGGATCTAATAGGCTGTGATGCCACACTCTGGTATATTAGTGAGCTTTCACCAACTGGACAGGCATCAGTGAGGAGAGAAGTGTCAGTGGCCACAGCTCCTGGGATCCATCCTCAGGGGTGTGGAGCTGCCATCTTTCTTCTGTTGATGGCTTCAGGCTTTGAACCCATTCCAGTAATCCCTGACTGCTTGTTCCAGTGAGCCACATCAGCCACTGCTATTTGATAGTAAAAACTAAGAGGGCGAGGGAATAGGATACCAAGTTGTACTTGGTAGTTGCACATGACCCTTTAACAAAATACCACCTAACACGTATGCACAGCACTGCTCATCGTATTGGGGGTGGTAGTATGTTAAGAGTTCCAAAGTGGCATGTTGATAAGGCATTGTTTGCACAGCAATCCAAACTAGATAGTCAGGCAGTAATTCCAGTGATAGATCATAGAATCATAGAATGGCCAGGTTGGAAGGGACCCTCAAGATCTTCTAGTTCCAACCTCCCCACACTGAGCAGGGATGCCAATCACTAGACCAGGTCACCCAGGGCCGCATCCAGCCTGGCCTTTGAACACTGCCAGGGATGGGGCATCCACAACCTCTCTGGGCAACCTGTTCCAGTGCCTAACCACTCTCCAGGTGAAGAACTTCCTCATAATCTCTAATCTAAATTTCCCCTCCTTCATCTTATAACCAATCCCCCTTGTCCTAACACAGTCTCACCGCTTAAAAAGTCTCTCCCCTTCTGTCTTATAATCCCTCTTTAGGTACTGGAAAGCTGCTATAAGATCCCCTTGAAGCCTTCTCTTTTCCAGGCTGAACAATCCCAACTGTCTCAGCCTATCTTCATAGGGGAGGTTCTCCAGTCCTTTAATCATCTTTGTGACCCTCCTCTCAACTCGTTCCAACAGGTCCACATCGTTTTTATGCTGAGGAGATGTCTGGGCCAAAAGAGACATCAAAAGAGGAAATACCATGTTTGTGATGAGACACTACCACTGTGGCTCTCTGTAAATGTGTGATTGATGTAGCTTCTTGACCCTCTGGGAATTTTGCTCATGAGTTTTTCTTGGATTGAAATGCTAGTGTAGCAGTGTCATTGCTCCAAAAGGTGAGAGACCATCACCCTGTACTGTTTATGAAGCCATGCGTCACAAGTGAGGACACAACAATAAATCTTTTGTGGTCTTGCAAGGTGTTTAGTAACAGACTGGACCAGCTCCCACACAAAATGTTCTCAAACTGTGTTTACTAAAACAGAATGTGAAGAAGTCCTGGCAGGCCCAATGATGCAGTCCTCACCTTCATCCCCTGGGTCTTTTTTTCTTCCAGAGTTCACAGTCCATTTCGAAGACAGACAGATGAGCAGGGATAGACTGGAAATGGGGGTGCTTCTCAAGTTCCCCCGCAAGGAAACTATAGCTGCAGGCTACAAAACTTCGGTTTTTTCCCATCTTACTTCTGTGGTGGTCTATTAATTTTTCAACACTGACATACACTTCAGTAAGCTACTTAGACACAGTGTATTTCTATCCTCAAAGCTGCTGCATTTAATGAGAAATAATTCATTTAATTCCAGGCAGCCACTCCAAATGGAAGTAAACTACCCAACATGTTGCTACTAAGTTTTTCATCTCACTGTATTGATTTTAAAGCTTGTACTGATTTCTCCCAAATTAACCTTTTATTTTCTTGAGCTGTATAAATAATTAATGTGAAGGAAAGCAAGTGAAACCATGGAGAGAAAAATCAACAGCACTGCTTTGAGATCCTGAGCAAATCAGTCTGATCTTTCTTCAAGGAAAAACACTTCTATGTCTCTCATTTCATTTTGCTATTAGATGTGTCAGTTTTACTGGTTCCAGTAATGTTAACCTGATCAAAATTTAACAAAGATAGAGAAATCACGTACATAGTACATAAAATAAAAATCCATGCAGTACTCTACTGGAAATCTTTTATTTTTATATAAATCTCTGATATTCCTTAACATGCTCATTTCAAATGTAAAACAGGTAAAAAATTCATGATTAAAACTCTAAACCTTGTCTTCTGTGTCTTCTGATACCCCGTCAAAGAACTGATTAGCAATGTTTTATTTTGAAAGAGTCACTGAAATGTAAACCATCTCCTCAGCATCGTGTTCAGGTGGTGCTGCAAATTCTAGCTACAAAAGAAATGGAGATTACAATCAGAAATGTCCTATGACATACCTGCTAGAAAAAAGAAAAATTGTCAAATACTCTGGAAAAATTAGTCTGACATCTTACATTTAACTCAGTGGTGGATCCAAAGTTTCTGCTATTTCTTATAGAACTCCAGGATCCCTCATCTTGCCTTTTCCCATAAAAGAGCCACAGTGTCAGCTGTCAGCATCCTTTTTCTCTTTCTTTGAAGTGAGTTTTGTTACTTCAGGGCAGTATGGTGCCTGACCTGAGATGGCCTGTATTGCCCTATGAAAACATGGCTTAGTAGAGAAGTGGGTAGGCAGTTTAATAGCTGTCAGTGTATCAGCAGAAGATACTAGACTGTATGAAAGGCAAGCTCCCTCCCACACCATCCAATCTTATTTTTCTTCACAAAGATATGGAGAAAAGCTGCAACCTGGGAGGGCAGAAAGAGAACCTTTGAAAGCTTGAAATACTTACTGATAATTTTGCAAGGGAACAAGAGTTCAAGAAGAAAGTGAAGGTAGAAAAAAACCTGGGATTTACTTGACTGGACAAGAATCTTTCACGTTTTATTATTTTTGTTCTCCAAATTACCTAATTTTACCCCCATTTGTTTGTACCATCTCTCAGTTCTGTCTTGTTCTTATAATTATTCCCATGTAGAGTCTGCAGCACTTTGCAGAATAGGGTTGGATACATATTATCTTACCCTTTGGCTAATGTTCTGAAAACTTTTCTGCTTCTAGCTCCCCTTCTAGGCTTAAAATCCCTATTTACATTCTCTTTGTTGAGGTCATTTCCAGTCATGCAACCACACTTCTGTTTACATTATTATACTCATTACTCTAAGTGGGATCATGATTCTCTGTGTTTGAGAATCCCTGTTCTAGGAACTACTGCAATATAAAGGATAAGTAATAATAAGGTGGAAAAAAAAGAATGAGAAAAGCAAGGTCGTATTAGAACAGAGTGAAGAAAATGACCAAATGAAGAGAAAATGCAAGGAAGATGAACAAAAAGAAATTGAGAAAGAAATTATATGGAGAAGGCTATGTAATATTTTTAAGACAGTACTTTGAAAATGTGTTTCATAATGTGGTACTTTCTAATTAGCTTCCAAAACAAAGAACTCCATATCAGCATCTACTAATACAAAACTTCTTTCATATTATTTGCACAGAAATAAACTGCATTGCCTTGAATGAGTTTGAATCTTGCTCCAGAAATTGCTTTGTTCCGTAAGTAAAATGTCTGTAATCCATCTTACTTTTATGTCATGTTTAATTCTGTATCACTTTTAAGAACTTATCCTCTTTTAACTAGCACATATTCTATCAACATGTTTACAGTATGCTTCTGATTCTAATCTGTTTGAAATCTCCTCTAAATATGAGGCCCTACTGAGTGCCTCCATGTTCTCAAAAATCTTTAAATACTTAAATAATTGTAAATGAAAAAAAAGTCATGTCAATTTTAAGACTTTCTCTTTTTTAGTATGCAAAGTCAATTAAAATATCAAATCAATGAAAAATCTGAAATTCTTCTAATGCAAAACACTACTACAGTTACATCAGGATTGAATTTGGTAGTAAAAATCATGTTAGAATGATCATAGCAAAGAAGGCCACACATCAATGCTTTCTAAGATTAAAAGATTTAATTGGCTTCTTAGAAGAATAGGTACTATTTCAAACTGGCCCATAGTGAATGTATAAGAGAAAGTATTAGTAAATAATAATAAAAAAGATCCCTTGCTAAAATCAATTCTGGTGACACAGTCAATGATAATTGAAAGTAAGTGATATTAAGGAACTGTCATTTATTTCCTCAGATATCCTGATAGAAATAACCCCTCAGCATCTTAATCTGCACCCACTAAAAGTGTATGCTGGTTCCTTTGTCTTGTTCATACACGTCTTGCTGGTCAACATGTTCTGAAAGATGAAGTTCAGTTTCTTTGATTTTCTCTCTGAATCTGAATGTTCAAGGATAGTGAAAAGGACAAAAAGGATCCCACCAATGGTATATAGTAGAATTTTGAAATGAAATTTCTCCTGGCAGTACTAACCCACTGTCCAAAAGTGTGGATGGGTGAGATTTTAATCCTCTGCTTTTTGCAAAGGAACAGCTATCTAAGGCATTAGAAGGAAATGCTAACTGAAGGAAATATTGCCACATCCTCCAAAGCTAGCTAAGACTGTGTGATCCCACTAAGAAGCTCTATGCTTTATCTAAGGACAGCACAAGGATAACAGTAGGGGACTAAAAAACAGTAAGGGACTTAAAGTTAATACTATGAATAAATTTATCTCTCCTGCAAACAGTTTCAAGAAAGTGATATTCCATCCTTTGCTAATTCCATCAACAACTACCAGCAAGTTCATGAGGCTGGCCCCATCCTCTATTTAACAGTCTTGGAAAGGAAGTCTGTCTGCCCCTGTTGTGCACTGACTTGAAGATTTGAATCCTAAATGCTAAGACTATTAGGCAGGAAGCAAAGGGCTGAGATAATATGCAAAGATAATTAATTTTGTTTATGCTGAGAAAAGCTAGTCCTTTTATACATGCTGCTTCAGTTAGCAGCAACTGAGATCATGACAAAAGCTCTATCTAGCCTACAAATGAGATTTCTCAGATTGAGAGGTGAAAAATATCTTGCCCAAGCCAAGAATGATAATTAACAATTCTAGTCAAAGTAGTGCAATAAGCAAGATTTACAACATTGTATGCAGCACCCTCCATCTTCAGATACTCAGATACTAAGTAATTAATTCTCCTGGCAATCCTTTGAACTAGACAAACAGTTCCATGGTACATATAGGGAAACAGGCAGACACAGAAATAGGGTGTGATCAGCTAGACTCAAGCGACTTAGATTTTGTAGTTTAAAAGTTATTGGCCCTCTCATCTCAGAAGAGATAATTTTCTTCAAGCACCTTCTTCATCCTTTTCAAGTCATATATTTTAACTGTAACTCTTACAAAGCTAAGATGATAAACTACTGAACACGGTGGATTATTCATGACACCAATGAGTATATCCTAACTGCAGGGTAATAATTTCCATTTGAGAGACACGAACCTCCTGAAATAGTTCTAACATTATCCTTTAAAGCTATTGTGTATAACTTGTATCAGCTATTAATGGTAAAAACAAGTATTCTTCTCTGCTATCCTTTCCTTTCATTATTAGACTACTTAAAACATAAACATAATTTGAGATAAAAATAAATATATATATTTAAATATATGTGTAAATATATACACATACACACATAATTTGAATGCAAAATAAACCAATTCAGAGGTAAAAGCTATTCAATTGCATGTACATCATACACTAGGAAAGTTTCCATAAAAGCTTGGAAATTGTGAGTTATGTAAGGGTATGGAGTATGCAGTATGCAGCATGAAATTAAAAATCATATCTAAATTCTACCACACAATGTGTATCTCCATATTTATAAAAAAGAGCACTGTGCCTTCCAGTATAGCTCATACGAAGCCAACCATTTAATTTGGGGTTATCCAGTGTTGATTGAAAACTAAGAATGATTTAAAGTACTTTCCTGTCCAGTGTTAAAACTCATGTCTGTTACTTCAGCCTACAAATGCAAAATCTCAGAGGTTAGTAATCTCTTATCTTATCTTGTTGTATCTTTCAAAACAAGCTCCCAGCCTGGTTCAGTGGCTAAACAGAGCATTGACATTTTGGGTATTAATTTGGAAGTGGTGTTCATATACAAAAATTATATGCACCTATATTAGAATCAGTACTGACCTATATACGACCTCTGAATTGTGTTATGGATGACTGTTCCCCTGCATATAATTTATTTTGGAATAAGCACAAAAAGAAGCTTGACATTCTTTGGTGTTTTGCCTAAGACAGAGTGTATTACTCATCTGTTCAGGAACATTCTCATTCAGAATAACCCCAAATATATTCTTGATAATATGTCCTCTGCTTCAACTGAGCAGAAGAAATCTGCCACATTTAACCTACATTTGGCTACACTTCAACTGCAAGTGAAGTGAAACTTAGGTATCCTTTATCCAATCCACAGGGGTAACTTAAGTGTCAATTAACAGATGCTGTTATGTGACTTTGAGAACATTAGGAACTAATACTCTACAGATGAAGGACTAATGACTAATTTTCCAGAGCAGCTTTAAATACAAAGGAGTATTGTATTAAATGTACAGTTTTGATCCATATATCAAGACACTTGCAAGTAATTTATTTGAGGGTATAAATGATATGTTGTGATATGTTCACTTACATTTTTAGTTATGTATTAAAACCAAAGATATCAAAAAAAGTAAAATCTAAAAACCCTAGTTACTTGCACAAAGTCAACATTGCATTAGCAACTGCAGAATGTGAATCTATTATTTTTTCCTGCATGCAGATCAAGACTTTGTTACTATGACATTAAGTTTGTAGACTGCATTAAGACTGGAGGGTGAGTTGATCTGCTTGAGGGTAGGAAAACTCTATAGAGGGACCTGGATAGGCTGAACCAGTGGGCTGAGGCCAATGGGATGAGCTTCAATGAGGTCAAGTGCTGGGTCCTACACTTTGTTCACAATAACCCCATGCAAATTTATAGACTTGGGGAAGAGTGGTTGGATTGCTGTCTGACAGAGAAGGACCTGGGGGTGCTGGTTGATAGGTGACTGAACATGAGCCAGCAGTGTGCCAAGGTGGCCAAGGAAGCTAACAGCATCTTGACTTGTATCAAAAGTACTGTGACCATAGGACCAGAGAAGTGATCATCCCTCTGTAGTCAGTGCTGGTGAGGCCACACCTAGAATACTCTGTTCAGTTTAGGGCCCCTCAGTACAAGAAGAACATAGAGGCATTAGAGTGTGTCCAGAGAAGGGCAACGAGGCTGGTGAGCGGTCTGGAGCACAAGTCTTATGAGGAACAGCTGAGGGAACTGGGGTTGTTTAGTCTGGAGAAGAGGAGGCTCAGGGCAGACCTTATTGCTGTCTACAACTACCTGAAAGGAGGTTGTAGCAAGATGGGGGTAGGTCTCTTCTCCAGAGTTAACAGTGATGGGATGAGAGGATGTGGCCTCAAGTTGCACCAGGGCAGGTTTAGATTGGATATAAGGAGGAATTTCTTTACTGAAAGGGTTGTTAAGTCTTGGAATAGGCTGTGCAGGGAGGTAGTGGTCACCATCCCTGGAGGTGTTTAAGAAACACATAGATGCTCTACTTAGGTACATGGTTTAGTGCTAAGTTAGTGATACGTATGGTTGGACTTGATGATCTTAGAGGTCTCTTCCAAACTTAAAGATTATGTGATACTGTGATTGCCTTATATTAATGAATTAATACCTTCTAATATTTTTTTTTTCTTTTAAGAAAGAATGCCTTATTCTCACTGTTGTAGACATAAGAGATCAATGCTCTGAAAGACATTTAAGAGGGCCTAAATCTAACTACAGAAAAAAAATCATATTTACTGCACTTGACTAGCAAGATATGCAAAGAACGGATGCTCAAGAATCTTGCCAAGTCAGAAGTAAATAATGTAATGACAGAAAATTTACCTGTTATAAAGACCATTAAGTTTAAGTACTTCTGTGATCCATCACCATTTTATCTGAGCATCTTACAAACTTAACCAGTTTGATGTCCACTCAGATTTGAGATACTCCATCCAAATCTATGCAACACTGTGTTTAGAGAAGGGCATATTAACACAGGCACATCAATGAGGCTATATTGTTCCAAAGTTCAAAGTCATTGCTGCTGGACTGATTTCAGTATTTGTCAATTGCCTCCACTATCAAATTGCAATCATATATTTAACTTTGCAATGATGAGTTTGCTACACATTAACATTAAAAATAATTATAATAATAAAGATTCTATCCACATATAACTACCATTGATATATTTTCTATCGCCAAACTCTGGTGAATTCTTGCTATCTACTTGTAGGCTTAGACCCTCTTAAGAAATACCACTAAAATATTTTCCATTATTTTAATTAAAACTGCCAGTGACCCACCGATATGTTTTAGTCTCTGCTTGATAGGCAAGTGTTACCTAAGGAAGACAGTGTATTTACTCTAGTGTTGTCCTCTATCAATATTATTTCATTAAAAAAAATTATTTAAAGATAGTGTTAATGTCCTAATGCCTAGACAGCTACCATTTATGGTTTACATCATTTTCTGTTATGAAATATTCATGAAATAAAAAATTTGCCCAAAGACATCCAGCACACTTCAGATACTGGAAAATAAAAACAGTTTTGTAGGTTCTCCAAACTCTGAACAGGAAGTCCTGGTTCTCTTGTTACTTGTGCTGATATACTTAAGAAATGTTATACTTTCAAGGAAATTTAACTAAGCAGTAATAAAAAGAGAGACAACTCCAGCCCAGCACAAGTTTTTCAGTTCCTTCTCTATCCTTTCCCCTTGACTTGGAGACACATAATACAGCTTACAATGTATTGATTCCTAAGACCTAAGGCTGTCTGGAAAACAAACCTTTTATTTCTTTGCTAATTCTGAAGTTTGTTTTCATTCCACTTCACAACAAAGTGGAATCATTTTGTAATTTTCTAAAAAGAAGACACAGAATGCCTAAGCAAATATGCCTACAGCAGCTCGGCAGACATGCTATTCTGAGATAATGAGGAGCCTTTCACAGAAAACTCCTCTTCCAAAGCAAGCAGTATGGATTAATATCATCAGTCTGTTGAATAAGTCTCTGTCTCTCCATGAACATTTCAACTCTGGACTTGTAGCTGGTTTTGATTCATTGTCATTTGCCACCACACATTTGTCAGAGGTCTCAGTGAGGTTTTCAACTCTTCAAACTTCCCTCATAGTTAAGAGAATTTAATCACATTACAAAAATCTTTAAGTACATGTAATGATAGCTTGCTCAAACTTCTGGTCTCTATAGAATGACGAGAAGGTAATTGTAAACTATATTTACATATTTATACTGTAAGATATATATTCAGAGCTTTTTTTTTCTTTTCTTTTTCTTTTTTTTTTCCCTGTTCTACATATAAATCCTTGCAGCTTTTGTTTCATTTCACTCTGGTTTCTTTTGTAAATATATTCATTGGTTGTTTTGAAACACTGCTGTTGTAAAATAATACACTTTTACTTCAGTCCATGAATGAGCTTCTATCAGTGATGTTAAAACACCTGAAAACTAATTTCATGGTGGAAACGCATGTTATTCATAAATGACTCCTTTATAAAGGCTTGGTAGCTAAGCATATCTAGAGGAGCTATGCCTTTTGCTGGGTGTCATTGTAAAGCCAGCATGCAACATTTACTTGTGCTGCTCCAGCTCTTATGCAAGAGCCTTGGGCAGGTGTGCTGTAGAGAGCCAAACAATGCTCCAGGCCAAAAAGAGAAAATTCAGGATATATGTAGCCATTGTGTATTCATTTGATCATTCCAAAATGTGGGGAACCATGGATTAGAATGGAACAGACAGCCATGAGAGAATTGAGAGATAGAAAGGAAGATGCAGAAATGTCTGACTTCATGGGAAGAGTTGCTGAGTTTGGAGAATTGGCTTGAAGCAGAGCAGCAAGAACAAAGAACCCCAGTTTCACACAGCTGTGAAATGTTAGATTAGAAGCATAGAAGATAGTTTCTTGAAGGTTATGTGCTATGCAGCTACCCTGAGATACAAGGGAATAGTTAGAAGACCTTTGTTACTTTAGCTGAGCTCGCGGATTGTAACGGGACAGTATGGTACTCCCTTTAGCAGGTGTTTGATAGCATTGTACTGCTTGGGGGGAGGAGGTTATAAAAAGGCTGTGTGAGAAATAAACTCGCTCTCTCGTTCCTCCCCTGGGGTCTCTGTGTGGCTCTTTTGGGGCATCTTGGGGACCACAGAGGAGGAGGACTAAGGGGGAGCACACCCTCAACCGCCGCACCAAAATTGTAGCAATTGAGCATGAATGTTTCAAAAAATCCCAAGTTCATTTTAGAATACTGATATTCAGAGCTGAGCAGTTGAGTTCAATGAAGTTAAAATCTTCAGAAATTTTTTGAAACCTTCTTTTATGGCTACACAAGAGAAGGTCTCCATAAACAGAGGAAGGTACGGTATGACTCAGCACTACTTATTAAATAAACTATTCACAGGTGAAAATACAGTTTCTAAGTGACTTTTAAGAGATACAGAATATTATACAGTCCATTGATTCCCACCCCTCCATGGACATCATTCATTTGTGAAGTTGTTGGCTTTTTATGTGAAAAATGCAAAACACTTTTAAGGATTTGTTTGTACTTATAAGCAATTAAGTGATAAGGAATTAATTATCCATTTTCTGATTTATTTTTATCTGACTGACCACACTGGCTTTGCCTATAACTGCCTTAAAAATTTACTAAGAAGTAAAACTCATTTTAATGTATAGAGATTTCCCTTTTGACTCTCATTTGCTATCTGCTGCAGCAAGACCAAAGAAGTCAGTATACACAGAAAATTTTTTTAAAAAGGAAGTACTGTTTCAATGTTTTTGTTGCACTTTTTAATTCATCCTTAAGTGAAAGTGTTGTTGGGCTTCAATCAGATAGTACTGCTATTCATTTTGGTAGGAGAAAAATGCTATTTTACCAGTTTAAAGATGGATGAATGCCTAATCTGGAAGATTGATGTATCTGAGCCTTTATGTTAGACAAAATGATAATCTAATGGTAGTTCCACCCTCATTTCACCTCATATAATCAGAATAGTTGTAGCTCCTACACTCAGGCTGCAGGTCTAAGTGTTCTATTACAGATAACGGCTTTTAAAACTTAAATTTGGGAGGTACGAAGTGAAAGGGAAAAAAAGATTAAAAAAAAAGTTTAGAACACAGTGAGATGTTTAATGTTATGCTATAGCCTTGTTTAAGGTAAATTTATTCATTCATTGACAGTAAAGCACACAGAAAAGTACCAATCAAACCTGTAGCTGCAATTATGAAACAGTAAACGCAGAGAGAAAAAGAATGGAAAGAAGAGATATCTACCTGAATAAAGACATAAATCTAATTTAAAAATGCCCCAAATATCGACATCTAGTTTTAAAAATTCTGCTTCTTATAATTTGACAATAACTTAAAAGCCACAGAATTACCTAACCCAAAATTTTGTTCCACAGTCAGCATCGAACCAAACACTGATATACTCCTTTACTTATGTTTACAGATTTATTAGCTAGCTTAAACATAAAGGCTTAGAGTCTGAGCTATGCTTTGATTAAAGGATGAAAAAGGGGAGAAATCAGTGTTGGCAGCGTTATTTAGAGGGTAGAATGTATATATTATATCAAACCCATGTAGTGATTGATCACTTGTAATATACTCTTTTAAATAAAGTGTTAGTGTACCTAACCTCTCAGCCTTTCCATCTAGAACACTTTCTAGGAAAGTAAGGAAAGAAAAAATAATCAAACTACTAAAGCAATTCTATTGCATAAACAAATATGTGGAATGGCATGCAATCTCAAGGGCAAGCAAATCAAAGCAAAAAAACCTCCTGATAAACTCATAGTAGTTTTTATTTGTTTTTGGAGTAAATGTTTAATTTTTAAACTTCATAAGGGATAAAACAAGCTCTCTCTGTTCCATTGATTTAGAAAGACAAACAAAATGAAAACCAAACAAAAAAATATAAAATTCCCAACCAACCAACCAAGCAAAAAAAAAAACCTACAAAGACCAAAATAAGAATCCTTGTGTTAAAAAAATTAATAAGTAAATAATTATTGTTTCCCATGTTCCATCTGTAAAGACTGCAATTTATATATGTTCTGTGTATATCTTTGGCTTCTCTTTGGTGCTTTTTGTTGTAAATGGACATGTAATTGATGTCCTTTCCAACCATCTGCATCCACAACCAACTTCTGGAAAAGGACACAGACAATTCTCCATCACGTGACACAATCATGGTGATGAACACATCCCTTGATATTCTCTTGTACCCTATTGCTGTATCTGTTCCTCAGTGCTGCACACTGTGAAACTGCTATTAAGCCATCAGAGAATGACACTGTATGAACTGAAAGTTATCTGTCATCTAGATTAATATTACTGTTAGTGATCCTACAGCCGATTCATGCAACATTTGTGGTAAATATTGAGCTTCTCATTTCTGATGATAATCATCTGGGTTCCTCACTACATTTGTTGCCATAGCCTCCAGCAAATCAGTGTGCTGAAAGGCTACTTGGAAGATGTAACAATGGGAAAGTTAGAAGTGGCAACAATTTCCATATTTCTAGAAGTAAACACTGAGAATAACTACAGAAGTGTTTCACATTCTAATTGTGTCAATTTCTGCTCTTTTTACTGTTACACTTCTGCTAATGGGCAAAATGAGATAATTGTTTTACCTTATTGAGAATACATTCCTCACAAATGGAAGATGGACTTCTTTTATGTTTTATTTTGTATAAAATCCCATTCCTAGATGAATAATTTTACCAACTTCTCATAGTTGATCTTTGTTTTCATTTTCTTTTAATGTAGACCTCAACAATATAGATCCTCACTTGCATTTCATCATAGATAATCAATATCTCAAAGCCACGAAGTGCATTGACTTGTAATAGCATATGACATATTAAATGACATTTTGTTAATATTCCCAGCAAAACTATGACTAAGAAAATATACTTCTCTATGTCACTATGTCCAATAAAAACCCATAAAATAGTTCAGTGATAGCCAGAATTACTACTCTCTTTTGTCCCTTAGTAATTCAGAAGCTTCTTGATTCTTTTAACAAATTTACACGCCAGCTGTATTACCTTATATAAATATAGCAGAAAAGAAGGACAAGAAAAATAATGAATGTGTATGAGTGTGTAGGAGGGTAAAATAATAATACCAAAACTATGTGAATTGAAAGTGGTTGCATACTTGTATCAAGTTACAGAAAAAAGACTAGAAAACCTAACCTCCTAACCTCTTAACCTCTGGTGCTTGGAGATAAATGTGAAACAAGTACTACATCTCTGTAGATCTGTGGGCATCTGCTCTCTGCATACTCTAGTTGTCTCCCTCTCTCTCTCTCTCTTAAAAGTACAGTTTGTAATGTGGCTTCAGTGCTGTGCTTTCTAGTCCACATGATATTCAACAGCAGGCGAGGGTTCAAAATTACCTCATTTGACTCTGATGTTCTGATTGCATTACATTGTCATGGCACAGGAACTGCAGGCACAACAGAAGTATTTTAAATCCTTACTACATGTGATGGTTCAGAGTCCTGAGTGTTATATCAGCTGAGATATCCCTGAGAGAGAAAAAAAAACCCTACAGCAAAAAAGTTTACCTTGTTAAAATCATGAATAAAAAGCGAAAGTTGCAAGCAGAGAAAAATAAAAATGAAAATCAAGATTGATTGATATGTCTGGCAAAAATAATTAAAATGTGGAACTATTCCAGCACAAAACCACAACAATACACTGCATTTTATTATTCAGGAAAAAGAGTCAGTATATATAGTACTGAGATAGAGCTTTAAATCAGTTTGTCAGTGTTATGGAGTGTGAATAAGTTAGACATTTTGAATATTTAACGTGTTCTGGATTTTAATCATAAAGAGTGCCACAGATATTAACATGTCAGGTATGTGTTTAGGTGTTTTATTGGATCAAAACCTCATGGCTCAGTCAAGAAATGTCATCAGTTTCCTTTGATGCATGGTCGACCATGTTATTCAGTGACATACTTTTTTATGTAAGACCTATCAAAACAAACCTTTTCTTTTTAACTACCATGAAGATGAGTTATTTTCTCCTTATCTCATTGTTCAGTTGCTCACTGTACAGTTATGCTTCCCAGGCAGAACAAAACAGGTACATTTAACATCCTGACCATTTCATAATGATTCCTTAAAAATGCAGATTTTTAAGTTGATGGTAGTTTTGTTCATGCAGACTTGGTTTTGTGTACCGGAATCCTCCAGACCCTCATCTCTGTGGAGAATTCACAGAAGCAAATAAATGTTGGCCTTCTGTAGTGAAATTCCCTGGATTTCTTCTTTAAGCAAGGTAAAAAGATCTGTTTTCCAGAGGACAATTCACAGTGGTTTAGACACCTCCTCTGAATCACTCTTCCAAGGACCTATCTTTGTCCACGGATTACTGAGGAAGGCAGGGGAGATTAGCCTCATGAGGCCAGTTAGTCTTTATGATTACTGCCTGTAGCCTTATATTTTATCTATAGATCATGAATCACAGCTCAGCTGGTGTTGCCAGGTGATAAGACTTGGACCATTAGTTCAGAAGACAGTAAAATACTTCTATTGCAGATCGCTTTCTTTGTACCATTTTATGAATTGCTACTAAATAAATAAATACATATTTCCTTTATTAAACTAAATATATATATTGTTAGTTTACTTAGAAATTGTACTGATATACTTTCTATGTCACATATCTACAGTCCTCCATGTCCACACAGAGTACGTTAATAATGTAAATCTACCAAAACCACATATTTTTGAATTATAGCCACAAGCATGAAGGCAGCAGTCTTTGCTAGTATTTAAAAGGCATGAGGATTTGAAACAGTCATAAGCTCCAAGGCTTATCATCCTCAGAATGTGAGAAGAAAAGATTTCCAATAATGACAAGTAAAATTATGGCTCTGGAATGAGCAGTACTATAGTAGAAGAGTATCAGTTATTCTGTTATTTTAAACCTAGAGATTTTACAAAAAAATATGCAGGCATTATAAATGCAGTATTTTCGCTAAGCTTTGTCTTTAACTAAGGGTGAAGAAATAACTCATTTCAAAGCGACAATTCATAGTTATTAAACCAGATACCTTTTCTGAAACACTCTAACTGAAAAGCTGATTACTGAAGAAGCCTATGGATGGTAATTAGAGATGTATTATACACATAGCATTTTTTGTTTTCATGTGGGTGTTTCATACAGATCCAATGAAAAAGACCTACATGCACATACTTTTGAATATAATTAATAACACTACTATTTTTTAATAAATAAATAAATATACTATATACAAGTGTAATTTATATGCAGAATATTCTGCCCCTTATTAGTTAGAAAAATGAACAATGGGAAATTCTCTTCTCATATATAAAAGCCTGATTCAACAATACATTTCTAATCTCAAGATGCAGAGCAGCCACAGGAATTTTTACTGATTTTTGTCTTACCCTGTAATGACAAATCTTCTTTTTGAAAGAAAATCAAACTAATGACAACAAAACAAAACACAGCAGACAGCACTTTCTTCCTCAGTCTGTGTATGCCTGCATGTCAGAGAACAGCATGAATTCATTGCCCAAAGATATATTAAGCTTCATCTACCAGTTTAACACCCATTAGCAGCTTGGTCACAGGATCTTATAGTATGGACCAGAGAAGTGATCAGGAATCTTAGGCCATGCATGTGCATTAATACACCATGGGTATATTATTTGCTTCTAAATAAGGTAAGTTTACATTAAACTAAAAAATAACCTTAACAGTATATATGCTGAGAACCTCACAGCAACTGGTATATCTAGGAAATATACATTCAACTAGAATATGTCTTCCATAGCATTTGTTAAATCTAGGTATAGATTAAATGCTATTAAATATTATGTAAAAAAGTCAAACCAAATAGGCAAACAAA
Organism: Bucco capensis; assembly: GCA_013396975.1. Taxonomy (NCBI): domain Eukaryota; kingdom Metazoa; phylum Chordata; class Aves; order Piciformes; family Bucconidae; genus Bucco; species Bucco capensis. The sequence goes on from VWZO01012163.1 coordinate 171,811, forward strand.
TCCCTCTTACAAGTTCCATGAAAATAGTTTTTCATGCAATGACACTGATAGAATATGTTTATTTTTAGATGTTGTGTTGCAGCAACAAGTCACAAATGTGAAAAGTATTTCTCCTGTTTGGATACCTACAGGTTTGATTCAGATAGCTTCTGACATAGGTCAGGTAATGTTGTCAGCTAAGGTCATGCTGCCCAGTCAGCTGATCTATTACCCTTGTAAACTCAAGAAATAAGAACCAGTAAAGACCATGCTGTATGATTTCTAATGGACTGTAGTTACAAGATAATGTAAAAATATATACACGATATAAATCATTCACCATTAGATATACTTTTTAAATTTTTTTTCCCCAGAGAGCAGACAGTGTCTTTAAAGAGAATGGCCACACTCACTTTGATCTCACTGTACTCCACACGTCACACTGCTGCAATATCAATTTGATACCAGAAAGTATCAGCACATTGAATAATTATGTCTGCAAATGACAAAAAAAAATAGTATTTTCACCTGCAGGAAAGATCAATGATCATAACTCATCCTTTGCATAATAGAGATTCATTGAAAAGGAGACAGTTTTTTATTTCTTATCCTTATACAAAGCAAGTACAAAAACCATCACGTTCTGTACAGATTGAATTAATATGAGCAAACTGGCTAGAATTCCATTTGCAAAGTGTCCAGCTAAAATGTTTGCATTGTCACATTGATTAATGTCCAACATCTGTGCCAAGCAGTCTGTAAAACTCTCCTTTCTTCAAACCCTGTTGATATGCTGATGTTCAGGATGAGAAAATAGGTGCCATCTTTTTCTTTGAAGAATAGCTTTATGCCTGGTCACTTGAATTGGAGTTTATTTCCCCATAGACTCTAGATGTTTACGATAATATTCCATATTACAATTCCACATGGAACTCCACAAGTGGGAGTAGTAAAAGCATTTTTTCTTCAACATGATCTGATATCTTGACCTTTATTTAAGATGGTATTTACATGAGTGACTTTAGTATTTTGGGATTTCACTTTATCTCCACATTTTCTGTGAATATTTTAAAATCTAATAAATTAATTCTCTGTTTTGTCATAAATTGAAACTCCATAGGAAAATTGATACACTTAAACATAAAAAGCTAAATAAAATATTTAAATGACAGGAGTTTTAAATCAAAAACTATAGATATTGCGGTTAAATTTAATGGTCAGCTCTGTAGAATTTAATACAGTAAGTTACACAACTGTGTTTTAAGTTGCACAAGTTAATAAATTATTTAAAACTAAGTAAAATGGATTTAATAATTGCTAGTAAAATTGACATTTCCTCCTAAACTTTAATATACTTTGCAATGAATGTAAATGTAATATTAGCCTAGCTTTTAAATTATCAGATGTACTGTTTGCTAAATGATTAATCATTTCGTGCTAAATGGCAGATACTTCAGAAATATAGAAATTCCACTTGTGCATACAGACCTGACTGTAATAGAAAGTTTAATTAAAAATGAAAGAATGATTTTGCTTTTAAGTCTCCTTTTGTAAATTCAGTCTGAATTTTCCCATAATCTGCCAAGTGCTTGTAAATCTAGTTATTTGCATTTGAATCTTTGTTAATATCAATGAGAGAAGCCTGCTGAGTCATCTCCTTTTCTGTGTGCATTTGGATTTCTGCAGAATTCAATTCTGACCCTGTAAAAATTTCTAAGTTTAACAGAAGTGGTAAAGTTATCACACTGAAGTCAGTGGGACCATTCACTTAGAAAGGCAAGCATGTGCATAAACATCTTTTTTGTTATCTGAACAGTCTAAGACATATTTTAAGGATTAAGTGAAAAATGTTTACCTAACTAAATATATAGGGTTTTTTTGGTTGTTTTCTTTATGTCTTCATCACTTCTTTTGTGAAATAGGTGATCATAAACTGCAAGAGTTGTTGACTACTTAAAAATGTAATCGAATCTCTTCAAGGCTTGGAAGATCTGTTTGTTTTTGCGGCATAATTCTTGCTTACTACAAGATGAAGCAATCTGAAGGTCAGTTAGCTTCATAATCTCATTTTTTGGTCCACTATATACTGTATCATAGAAAATATACCTTGCTTATCATAGGTCTAGTCTACTCCCCCTGAAATAGATAGGCATTTACCCATCAACTCCAGTGGGAGTTCAAAGAGAGTCTTAAAATAATTTCTATTCATTTTTCTGTCCTCCTCTTAGGTCAAATCATCCTCCTTGCATAATGAGAAATTTAAATACTTACAAAAGTGTAGGAGAGATGCTACTGATATAGCATAATGTAAATACCATGGTCCTCTAAGTTTACGTTAAAACTTAAGACAATGTCAAGTACTTCTTGAAAAGAAGCAATTTTGACTCTTGCTTGTTTGAAGAGAGTAAGTTGACTAAGAAAAAATTTTATCATTTTTTGGTGCTTTTTTGTTTTTAAATATTTATTCTTTACTACAAATTTTAAGTGACTTTAAAATTAGGGTACTTGCAATGTTTTCTGCTCACGTGAATTGTTATTAATTGCAACACTGATGTGAGAATACACTGGTTATCATTATCAGTGGTTCATTGCCACTGGTTCTGATCTCAGGGATAGCATGGAAAGAAGTAGCTTTTCCCTCTTTCCTGTCTATATGGCAAAACTCATTCTTGCTCTAATTCTGCAGTAGTAGCCAGTACAATTTTCTTCTGTTTGCACAGAAAAAAAAAAAAAAACAACCACACAAAAACCCCCATAAAACCAGGCCTTTATATTTTCCTCCAGTTATAAATCAGAAAGGAGTCTGGTAAATGGCCTCAGACCAACTAGTATTCCTCCAGGTTGACCTACACGTGAAGCAGTGGCTAGTACAGGTCCAAGTGGTGAGCTGGTTGCAGCTGTCCTGTTTTAAAGTACTGGAGTTTGAATGATTGCCTGCAAGTACTGTTGTGCCACTTGGCCTCACTGTCAGTCAGTAGTACCAAATTAATTTTATGTATTAATTTAAAAATATCCTCTAGTACAACCTTTAAACAGGAGACAAGAAATAATTCAAGGAGAGGGAATAAATTGAAAAAAAAAATTCCCACCAAATACTTAAACTTTTAAACAGAGAATGATAACTCCAATTGTAAAACCCAGTTCACCAAGTTTTCTGAGACTAGCTCTGAAAAAGCTGTCTTGCTGACTGAAGTCACCATGTATGAGATACAACATCTTCAGAGAGGGTTTTTTAGCCAATTTAAGGATTGCAGGACTAAAGAAGTTGGTTGTTTAGACAAGATTTCAGAAATTCTTGGACAATCTTGCAGAAATCTCTGCAGAAAATTCTGCATCTTTGGTAGGATATATCGTACTTCAAATCTGCAGTGTAGTTGTCAAATTTGAGTGTTGTTTATTGGCTCCATTTGTAGTAAGAAAAAGAGGGACATTTTTAATGGCATGAGCCATCTAATGTCTAGATTCAGATGTGTTGAATTTTACCCTCAAAATCCCACTTTTGCTTTTCCACTGGTTATAAATGGAATTTAAGTTATTAGCTCACATACCTGTATCTACCTCAACTGTAACTTTAGCTTTTGAAACTAAGAACTTACATTCTAAATTTTACATGTGTTTTGGTTTTTTATGATCTCCAGTGTTGACAAGATTCAACAACAAAATCTTGCACAGACCTTGGCTGTGATCATGTCCAGATATTGTGAGCTGTGAAAATGTGAAAATACTAATGCATTTCTAGAACTTAAAATATTTTGCCATTTAAATTGAAATACTTGAATAAGTAAATACTAACTTATTTAGGAAATTAATTGGAATATTAGAATATCAGAAAATAATAGGAAATTAGAACACTCAAGTTATATCTTCCATAAACTGTCAAAAATAGAGCTTCCTAGAAAAAGGTATTTTGATTAATGTGTTAAATGAAACTGAAATATTTTAGCATAGGAGGCAGAGAAGAACCTATCTCGGGAATTTGGAAGTTTTAAATAAACTATCCTGTTGGAAGTATAAGCTTGTTTTAGTCAAAGAAGCAAGATTTAATTTTATGATTATATAGTTAAAGAAATGACAACAAATTTGACACTCCTCTCATTTGAATTATGGGTGCTCTTTCTGCTGTATTAATCATATTGTACCACAGTAGTTACAATTGTTTGGAGCAGCATTTAAATTTTTAGAAAATTGTGTTTTGTATGGCGTAGTATAATTCATTTTTGAAAGATCTGTTTCTGAGAATTAAAGTTGCTCATAAACCCAATATCCATAAAGCACTTGTGGCAGTTCTTCTGTTTTCCTGAAGAAGGATACTTTCTTTACAACACATAATAAAAAGAGGAAACATTCCTTTGCATTATCTTAGCAATCCTCAGAGTATCCCTCCAGAAAAGTTATGTGAACATGCTCCAGACAGTGTGTGGAGAGTCATTGTCTCTTTGCCTCTAGGGCTCAGTTTCTACACATAACAAAATTCATTGCTTTAGAGCCAAATGATCATCTTTGTTTCTTTTTAATGAAATTAACATAAATGGGTTCATGCATGACTTGTCAATATCCTGTCTCTTGTCCATCATCTGAATGGAAGCTAAACTCTTGTGTACATTTTATGGCAACATTATTGAGAATTCTGATTTTTACCTTTAATCCTTAGCATGTCACTGGTTTCTTTTGAACACAAAACAATCAGATAATCACCCTACGAAGTCTCATTAGACCGGTTAACAGTTTCCAGAAGACTGGAGATTCACTGTTGCTTTCACTAATGAGCATCTTTGAAGTAGACAAATTTATGCACCAGTGTTCAGTTATGAGGAAAACAAGAAAGTAAAAAGAATCCTTTTGCTGATTCAAAAAAATCCCCAGACAAGCTGGAGCCATGTTTTAAAACTATGTTGAATGAGCCATAACTGGGAAGTGCTAACAGAGCACCACATCTTTGGAGGAAAAGTAAAAAGAAGTTTCACAACTTCATTCTGGAAAGAGTAGTGTTTTGGATGTGTTTCCAAAATGCAATCACTGAACCTTCTGCACCTTTCTGTCATCCTACAGCATGTCTATAACCTCAAGTACAGGCAATACTCATTTCATATAAGTTTTACTTGTCATTGCCCTATCTATGTCTTTTGGGCTGATTAGCAAACATCAAATTTAGTCTTTCACAGTCCCAGATCCTGTTTAAATACCCTCTAAATATTTATACAGCACTTAAAAATCCAGAGAAAAAGATGTATTTACATAAGGGAAAAGCCAATATAGTAGAACTATAGTAATTCATATACAGTAAATATTTCTATTAATAACACATTAAAGCCAGTTGTTAGCCTTGCCTTTGAACTCTTTCAGTTAACTCACTTTCCATAGGCAATACATTTTGCCAACAATATCCTATCTAAAAGCCATTGTTATAATGTGACCTTGCATTTTGTAGTTCTAAACTGAAGCTTGTTACATGTTACTTTGGTAGCTTACATCACATCATTCAGAGATAAGTCTAAAAATATCTTACAGCAAAGAGCAATGTCTTTTTGAAGAGTATGGACAATGCATACATTTATCTCCTAATAATGTTAATGGTATTTTATGTATTCATTGGTCAAGAACTTAAGGACATTAAATATTTCCATGCTGAATAGATAACAACCATATCTCTAAGTGCTTAATTCTAACTTTATTTACAAGACAGCTCTGAACTTTGGATAGTTTGATATTAAGATTCATTATGCAGCTACCCAGGGAAAATATCAGCGCACATGCCATGCTACCTACAGAAATTATCATGCAGCTTGATTATCATCACCTCCATGACAACCATCTTTCAGTCATATTCTTAATTTCATAAAACTGGAACAGATCCTTAGCTTAGATAAATCAATGTCTTTTTCAACATAACACATTTCTCATGAGAATATAAAGAAGAGAAACAGGAATCCAAAATATGGGAATATCTCATGCTTTTTTTTCAATCCTTCCCAAACTGTTTTTAAGCTCAAAATTTTGATTTTAGGTGCATGGATATTACTCCTGTTAACTCAGTGAGTCATATCTCTGCTAATGTAACTATTAAAATCAATGGAATTAAACCAGAAAGAAAAAAAAAGGAAGGTGGACAGGACACACCACAATAGGAGCCTCAGCATGTGTCTTGTAGTAGAGTATCAATCTCCTAGTGAACTTACCCCTGTTGCATATGGGTACCAATGGGTAGGATGAGCTCATTAGCCTTCTGGCAGTCATCCTAGGAGAAGGACAACTCTGATTCCAAAACCGGGCAGATGGAGCTCGTTTAGCCCTGTAAGGCCTTCCATCTAAGAAGTTAAACCTCCATCCTAAGGACTTCGCTGCCAGTGTCCAAGCTTGCTAGGCCCTGGCAGATGAACCTTAGGACTAAAGGGTGGGTCCAGCTCTGCGCATGCTGTGTCTCACCTAAAAAAAATCCCTTGCGCAGGCTCGAGGGTGCTATCCGCTATCCTCTTTTTATCAGCGCACTTGGAAAAGGCGCTGATGAGGAGCGTGGATGGAGCCCTCCCTGGATCTTGGTTCATGAAGCCTAGCCATACAATATGGGTACCAATCTGACCCAAAAGATTATGTCATGAATGTATATATACATATGAGAGAAGAATTTGGTATTGCAATCATAATTCATTTGTATTGAAATAAGCGATTCAGCATGTGATGTGTACTTATATTGCCAGGTAGAAATACATGTATGGCAATAACCAACATAAAAATCTGAGAATAATGTTTACCGTCAGTGGCTTTGTATGAAGGTCAAGGTTAATCTTCTGTGGTATACTTCGTCTCCACATACCCTGTGGAACTCCTTTTGCTTACAGACATATCTTTTCTCTAACTTTTTCCTCTTAGTGTTACTGTGCCTTTCTCATAGTTTTTACAATATTCTTTTTTCTGTCACTGAAACAGAAATTCCACTTCAGTATTATGTAAAATAACACAACTTAAACACTGCAGGTAGGTTAGGAGAATTCCTTTGGAAGATCCATAATCAAGATGTGCATGTGTGTGTCTGTCGTTGAGAGAAATCTGCAACTGGAGTGGAACTGTGGGTCTTGTGGACTCATAATGCACAAGAGTCAGCAGTTGGAGAGTCCTGACATGCAGGGGCCAGATACTGGGCAGACTAAAGGGATCCATATTATAGATGTATATATATTTTTTCCACAAAAGGGTTTTCATTCTAGTTAGCTAGAGAGGGCAACAGGATGAGGCCATTGGTGCTCCTTGTGTCTGTGTAAGTGCTGAGTGTGTCATCTGTATTAATCTATGTACCCAGCCATGGGTACATGTACTGTGTGCCTATTGGGAACATGTTTAGTTTCACTACTGGATTCCTGACACTTTTATTACTGATCTTGAAGTATTTCTGTATAAGCACCTATAGCTACCATAGTCTAATCCTAAAGTAAGATTTATACATTACCCTTTGCAAGAACTGCTGCAACTTTTGCATCTGAATACCAAGTACTTTTTAGTTACCAGAGGTTATTTATTTATTTATAGCCATAAAATATATCAAGAAAATTGCTTTTCATTAAATTATTTTCCCCTCAAGAAACATTTTTTAAGTTGATCTCATAATTCTGAATCTCCTGTAGTTATTTACATAAATACAATCTGAATGTGATGTGGATTATACACAAAGATAGATCAGGATAGCAACAGTCTACACTTAGTTTGCAGAGCAGATACAGAAAAATGGAAAATAACTCTGTGCTCATATTTTGTTCTATAATTATGAATTCAATTTACCATTTATTTTAATAATAGTAGGCAATTTATTCAGCTATTGTAGCCTAATAGTTGTTACAAGAGAGACTTCTAGTAGCATCTATAAATATTTATGCATCTAGCATGCACTTGGTTTGATGTAAACAGATGTATCTCTAGCCAGTCATGGATATTTGCTTCTGAAATAACATATTATTTCACTGAAAAAGCAGGAGTTCTTCTAAAGATACATTATATCAACATTAAATCATAAATATTTTCAGTTATGAAGCATTTGGTAACTCCTTACATAAATTTCACGGCGTGGTGAATTCCATGGTTATGGCTGCTGTAAAAAAATCCACAAAACCAAAGACCCTCAAACATAAAAACACAGAGACGTTGGGAAGAGAGCATACTCTTTCTTTGAATTACTTTATACTGGTCTCTGGAAAAGTAAGAGAAAGGTAAAAGCCACATCATTGAAATTTAATGTATTCAGGTACTATTTAAAGAGTCAATCCTTTTATGACACTACTGAAAGCTTGTTAATATAAAGTGTTTATATAGTTCCAGTCAGGTATTACAGAAAGAAAAAAAACACGCTTAGTTGCTTAGAGTATATGTTTGCCTTTCAACAAAGTATTTTTTTGCATCCATACTCATGTCTACAAAGTACCAACTTTGACACCTAGCAGGTAGGAAATGATGAGAAACCATTCTAACTTCTCACAGTGTTCCAGAAATATAAAAGAGGATAGAGTCTCCCCTCAGCAATGAAGGCACACCAAGCCAGGAGACTGGTCTCAGAAACCTTAATAACATGAACTGTAGTTTCTCATGGCCAGCTTGTGTGAGCTATTAGCAAAACCATATAAATATCTCAGGTTCATACTGCTCCTTGTTCAGAAGAACGACAGAAAAATACATTCAACTTGTTGAGAATTAAGACAGTTCAGAAAAATTGTGATTTCTCCCGAGACCTAGCGATTATTTGATTAAAAGACTATATAGCTGGACAACCTTTCCTATTGTGAAAAGTCTGCCATAGCAAATGTTTCCATTGTTTCCTGAAAAATACCATACCTATAGGAAGAACCAAAAGTCCTAAGATAAAAATGGCTGTCTCTTCATTTATCTATTTGTTTGTTTATTTTTCCCATTGTAACTTTTGTTTTACTAGGAGACAGACAAAGCCATTAGCTCACAAGTCTGTCCTGTGCCCTCTTACATCCTACTAAAGAGTCTAGATACCTCTATCTACCTGTACTACAGTTGCAGAACTACAGAAATACAGCTTTTATGAGTGAATCCTAACCTGCATTCCCCACATCATAAACATTGCTTATATATACCAGTGACTGTGCAGCATTTTGCTGCAGGGAGATCTGCTGTCTTTGCTGCCCAGCCTAGGCCTTCTGTCAGTCTTCACTGCTTCACATAAGAGAAATCTAACTTTAACCATGAAGAATGTTGTTACTGCCTACATCTTTTTTTATGAACAATTCTTGCAATGAATATGTCTTCCATGTATTATCACTTTCTGAGGACCTAAGTGACTTCAGATACAAAAGAAAAGATTGTCATCAGAAAGATTATAAGAATAGCTAACAAGATCATTGAGGATAGTGCTTCCCTTAGGATGCTGATGTTTTTAATTTTCCTTCAGTTTTCAGAGCTGACCTTCTTAATTCTTGTTAGTACACTAGAATAGCTGAGTTTTGAAGCTAGATTTATAGCTCTATTCTCTATGTATCTTCCCTAGATAGTCTACCTGTCCTGGTTTGAGAGAACAGAACTAATTCTGTTCAGTGATTTTACTTTTCAGCTTGGTCTCTTCTAAGTAACTGCACTTTCTGCAGTTAATGACATGTTTTTACAGACAGTGTCTGCATGGACCAAGCTCCATGGAGCCTGCATCCCCACTTGGATGACTCTGCCTAGGTGCTGCTTCAGGGATCCCCCAGTTGACAATACCTCAAATTCAGTATAAAGCTGAAGGATCATAATGGTTAAGCCTTAATCCAACTCCTGATTCCAGTTCCCATCTGCTGCTGAGTCCAGGCTGGACCTTCCCCCATGGATGCCAGAGCATCAGTGGTGACAGTGATCTAATTGCTGTCAGGGGGATTGGTTCAATACTGGGTTTGTACACATTTTTATATATTTCATTTTATTGTAATTATTTTCATTAAAGCTGTTTTAGTTTTCTTTTCCAAACCATAAGTCTCTCTCCCTTATTCCCTTTCTCTTCCACTTTCAGAAGGGAAAAGTGGTCAGCAGCTCAATATCCAGATGGAGATCGGTGACAAGCGGTGTCCTTCAGGAGTCAGCACTGGGATCAATAGTGTTCAATATATTCATCAGTGACGTAGACAGAAGAAACAAGTCCATCCTCAGCAAACTGCAGATAACACCAACCTGAGTGGTGTGGTTGACATGACTGAGAGACACGATGCCGTTCAGAGGGACCTAAAAGACTCGAGAAGTCAAACTGTGTGAACTTCCTAGGATCAATAATTCCAAGTGCAAGGTTCTGCACCTGGACTGAGGCAACCTCTGGTGTTAATATGGGCTGGGGGGATGATGGGATTGAGCACAGCCCTGCAGATAAGGATTTAGGGTACTAGTGGATGAAAAGCTGGACTTCAGCCAGCAATGTGTGCTTGCAGCCCAGAAAGCCAGTCGCATCCTGGGCTGCATCAAAAGAAGCATGGCCAGAAGGTTGAGGATGGTGCCTCTGCCTCTCCACTCCATTATGGTGAGACCTCACCTGGAGTACTGTCTTCAGCTTTGCAGTCCTCAGCACAGGAAATACATGAATCCAGAGGAAGGCCACAAAAATAATCAGAGGGCTGGAGCACCCGTCTTGTGAAGAAAGGCTGAGAGAGGTGGGATTGTTCAGCCTGGAGAAGAGAAGGTCCTGGGATGACATTATTGCAGTCTTTCAGTATTTAAAGGAGACTTACAAGAAAGATGGGGACAAATATTTTGTTAGGGCCTGTACCAATAAGACAAGGGGTAACAGCTTTAAACTAAAAGAATATAGACATAAGGAATAATTTTTTACATTGAGGATGGTGAAACACCGGCACAGGTTGCCCAGAGAGGTGGTAGATGCCCCATCCCTGGAAACATTCAAGGTCAGGTTGGACAGGGCTCTGAGCAACCTCATCTGGCTAAAGATGTCCCTGCTCATTACAGGGGATTTAGACTTTTAAAGATCCTTTCTAACCCAAACCATTCTATGACCCCGTGAAATAGCTCAGAAAATGGTCACTTTCTCTCAATGCATCATTCATACCCACTGTGTGTTCAATACTCTACTCGCCATTTTACTGGTCCTGTTTATGGGATCATAATACAAACTGGTACAAAAACTAGTTCTCCAACCTAAAAAATCACATCCACCTGTGATTCAAAGATAGCCTTCACATATTGTGATTCTGAGCACAAGAATCAGAGCATGTATATGATCTTGTCAAAAAGTGTGCATTTTAACATTGCAAAGAAGAAATTATTCCCATTATCTCTTTTTTAAGATCCAAAGCAGCAAGCTATGTATGCTAGGGAAAAATGAAACATGCTTACACCCTGATCCTGCCAAGAGTTTTACATAAACCTATTTCTAGAATTGTGCATGGTCCCATATATTGATGAATGCATTTTTTACAGAAACTACCTGCATCATTTACACATAGTGCCTTCCCTCCAATAATTATTCTATTTTAAATTATTTACCATCTATCATTTCTCTAAATGAAGAATTAGTATGATTACATTTTTACATTACATCCATTTACAGCAATAGACCTATTGCCAGCAGCTAAATTGATCTTTAAAGATAAGGTCTGTGAAAGAGTAAGTCTCTAAGGTTATTCTTTTTTCTCAGTACAGAAATCAAACTGTCCTCCCACTTATCATTCTTTTTAATACCCCAATGAGAGAATAACTATTAATTATAAGATGCAGTGATAGAAATAATGTAAAATGTAAATGCATAATACAAATCATTATTATCCATAGATCAAACCATTAGTCAGGATTTATGTTAATCAATAGACATGCTTTATATAGTAACTTCCAATGTAAAAGCATATTGTAATACATCGCATTCTTTGTTAATTAGAGGACTTTAAAATTTTCTTCTGAGGCATTAATCTTCACAAAATGCTACCCTTATCATTTTGGTATCCATTAGTGCTGCCAATTCCCATGTATTTTGATGCTGTCATAAGCTAACATTCTTCATGGTGCTTATGAATCAGATAGACAAATTCAGTTCAAGACTGCAGTGATTCATAGAATCATAGAATGGCCAGGTTGGAAGGGACCTTAGAGATAATCAAGTTCCAACACCCCTGCCATGGGCAGGGATGCCACACACTAGACCAAGTTGCTCAGGGCCACATCCAGCCTGGCCTTGAACACTGCCAGGAATGGGGAATCCACAACCTCTCTGGGCAACTTGTTCCAGTGCCTTACAACCCTCTGCGTAAAGAACTTCCTTCTAATCTCCAATCTAAATTTCCCTTCCTTCAGCTTATAAACATTTCCCCTTGTCATATTACAATCTGACTGGCTAAAAAGTCTCTCCCCTTCAATTTTATAATCCCCCTTTAGGTACTGGAAGGCTACTATAAGATCCCCTCGAAGGCTTCTCTTTTCCAGGCTTAATAACCCCAAATCCCTCAGCCTATCTTCATAGGGGAGGTTCTCTATTCCTTTAATCATCTTTGTGGCCCTCCTCTGGACTCGTTCCAACAGGTCCACATCTTTTTTGTGCGGAAGACCCCAGAACTGGATGCAGTACTCCAGGTGGGGTCTCATGAGGGCAGAGCAGAGAGGCAGACCTACCTCCCTAGACCTGCTGGTCATGCTTCTCCTGATGCAGCCCAGGATGCAGTTGGCTTTCTGGGCTGCAAGTATACACTGCTGGCTCATATCCAGCTTTTCATCAATCATGACCCCCAAGTCCTTCTCTGCATGGCTGCTTTCAATGAGTTCCTCACCCAATCTGTACTCATATCTAGGATTACTCCTACCCAGATGCAGGACCTTACACTTGGACTTATTAAACTTCATTTTATTCTCATGGGCTCGCTTTTCAAGATTGTCCAGGTCCCTCTGGATGGCATCTTGCCCTTCTGGCCCATCAACCACTCCATTCAGCTTCATGTCATCTGCAAACTTGCTGAGGGTGCACTCGATACCCATGTCTAGGTCATTAATGAAGACATTGAAGAGCAACAGTCCCAAGACAGAGCCCTGAGGGACACCACTCGCCACTGATCTCCACCTAGACAAAGAACCACTGACCACAACTCTCTGGTTGTGTCCCTCCAGCCAGTTTCTTATCCACCAAACAGTCCACCCATCAAATCCACATCTCTCCAATTTTGAGATAAGGATATCATGAGTGACTGAATCAAAGGCCTTACAAATGTCCAAGTAGACAACATCAGTCAGTCTTTCCTCACTGAGTGATGCAATCACTCCATCACAGAAGGCTACCAGATTGGTCAGACATGATTTGCCTCGTAATGAATCCATGTTGACTTCTTAGAATCACCTCTTTATCTTGCATGTGCCTTTACATTACTTCCATGACCTAATCGGGGTCATCGGGAGGACCTAATAGTGACTTTTCAGTGCCTAAAGAGAACTTACAAGAAGGCTGGAGACAACCTATTTACAAAGGCCTGTAGTGAAAGCACAAGAGGCAATGGTTTTAAATTAGAGATGAGTAGATTTAGACTTGATATTAGGAAAAAGTTCCTCACCACAAGGGTGGTGGAACACTGGAACAGGTTGCCCATCGAGGTGGTTGAGGCCCCATCCCTGGAGGTATTCAAGGAGAGGCTTGACAGGGCTCTGGGCAACCTGATCCAGTCGGGGGTGTCCCTGCCCAGTGCAGGGGGGTTGGACTAGATAACCTCCAGAGGTCCCTTCCAACCCAAATTATTCTATGATTCCATGATTCTATGATAATCCACTCCATGACTTTCCCAGGCACAGAGGTAAAGGTCACCGGCCTTATAGTTCCCTGAGTTATCCTTTCTAACCTTTTTAAAAATGAGGGTGATGTTACCCTTCCTCCAGTCACCTTGGACTTCACCTGACCTCCACGACTTGCCAAATATGATGGAGAGCGGTCCTGCAACTACATCAGCCAATTCCCTTAGGAGCCTAGGATGTATGTTATCAGGGCCCACAGACTTATTCTGATCAAGTTTCAGTAAATGGTCCCGAACCTGTTCTTCATTTACAGCGGAAGGCCCTTCATCCCCCCAACACTCATCTGGGACTACCAAACAGTAAGGGTGACGGAGCACTGGAACAGGCTGCCCAGGAGGGCTGTGGAGTCTCCTTCTCTGGAGACATTCAAGAGCCACCTGGACACATTCCTGTGTGAGCTCATCTAGGTGATCCTGCTCTGGCAGGGGGGCTGGACTAGATGATCTTTCTAGGTCCCTTCCAACCCCTGACATACTGTGATACTGTAAATCCTGTTCATTGCAGGAAGTTTGGCTGCTGGTAAAGACTGAAACAAAGAACTCATTGAGCAACTCTGCCTTATTCGTATTGTTCATGACTAAATGTCCTTCCTTATTCAACAGAGGGGCAACACTCACCCTGATCTTCCTTTTCTGATTAATATACTTATAGAACCCTGTTTTATTATTTTTTACATCCCTCACCAAGTTCAGCACCCTCTGTACCCTGGCCTTCCTGGTCTCATTCCTACACTTCCTAGCCTTTTCCCTGTAGTCTCCCCAGGCCACTTGTCCCTGCTTCCACTGCCTATGCATTTCATTCTTATGCCTCAGCTCAAGAAGCAGGTCATTATTTAGCCACACCGGTCTCCTTCCTGGCCTGTTTGATTTTTTGCATAGAGGGATGGAGATTTCTTGTGCTCTAAGAAGGGTATCCTTGAAGAACTGCCAGCTCTGATGGCTAGGTTACCTATTGTGCTTGCTGATTTTTGCTCAAATTGGCTTTAAAAGTGAAATTTAGGAGCCAATCCTGACTACATTTATCTTATACAATAGACTTTTTTCATGTCAGCAGTCCATCTGGTTTCAGTTTAATTTTTAAACATTAGAAGCAATTAATTCTATTCTGTTTAGCTTTTTGTTTAATTATTTCCAATGCGAAAATGTTATACTGTTGGACTTTTTTATAATATCACCACAAATAAGTTGTTATTTGGATTTTTTTTCTTCTGAAATACTGAATTTCAATAGTTAACAGAAAATATCTGTCATTAGGAGTTAGTGAAGCAGACTAAAGAGGTTGTACAAAGATCTGAAAGGAGATCATCTAGAAATACAAGCCCACAAACCTGTAAGTGGCATCATGGACATGGAGGAACTGTTCAACTGTTCACTCCCTGTTCCATTGTTTAAGCTTGTGATCTTCATTTGAAGCTATCAGAAGTCAAAAAAAACAATCAAAAGCAGCAGATTCTCCAAACTGTAGCAAGTGGATGTGTAGTATTGCTTGCCAAATGAAGCTGTGGATAAAAACTGTGTACATTCAGAGACTTCAGTATTTGAGAAACACTGAAGGTAAATTTAGGATAGCATAAGGTTAGCTGTCCCATTACAGCTGTACATTTTCCAAATTTATGCAGCAAACCCAATACAAAGTCAATTCTCTTGGTTTAAGTGTGTTTCAAAAAACTTCAGTGTATCAAAACTGACTGCTGTTTCACGAGCCATATCTGTTATATAATTTAATATTTTATTAGTTCTTTTTACTCTGAAAAACAGTAAATAGATACATATTACCATTAAAAACATTGATGTTTCCAGATAGTAACAATTGGCTTATCCTAAAAAGAATTAAAATTTCCATGTTTAGCATATTGACACTACTATAATAATCTGTAGTTGACTCCTTCTTTCCCTTTGAAACCTATGACTGATTTACAATCTAGAAGTTTCAAAGAGAACTCTATCAAAGGTTAAAAAGAGTAACCTTTCAAATCTAAAACATTAAGGTTTCATTTTCAGAGGTGAGTCACACATTTCTTCATCATCATCCTTTGAATCACCTCCAGCCACAGCAATTTTCATGTGGTCAGCTATATATTCTTAAATGACTGGGAGTCAAATCTACAAATCTTAGCCTGCATTAGAATGGAAGCAGACTAAAGGATTATGCATTTGCTATTTTACTTAAGTATTCTTCATCACAAGCAATACTCTGCTATTCTCCAAAGCATTTTATGAGTGGCACTTTCTGAACTCAGAGTTATTGCATTTCATGCCCAGATTGTGATTTGTAGAAAAATATAGCCTGTCAAACATCAAATGTGTCAAAAAATTGATTTCCTGGAACATTAGAAAGGTAGAGAGGCCTACTTGAGTCCTGTTAAATTCTACATCCTCTGACTGGAGGGCTGGAAAGGATGGGAAGTATAAGAGGTATAGCAAGAGTCTCTAATTGCAGTCGGCAGACATTTCACATGGAGATTATCTTCTAAAGAGGGAAAAGTTGTAGGATGTTAGATTATTGACTTCAGAGTAAAGAAAAAATATTAGGAGACACAACTCATAAGGGAAGAATAAACAAAGATGCAGATATGAATTCTAAGTTTTGGTGCTCTAGGAATTGAGCAAAAATTACAAGTCATTATAGAAATAGTTTCTATACATCTCACAAAATTATATTTGGTACTCTGGCAAGGAAACATTGGGGATGTATTTTAACTGATAAATAAGAGGTAGGTAACAAGTTATTACTACATTCTTACTGCACAGAAAACAAAACAGAAACATCAAAACAATATGTATTAAATAAGTAGAAAAATATTTTCCACAAAAAGGAAGAAACCTACACTTTTAAACATTTATATATTTATTTAGGATTTTATTTCTTCAGTTTCACCTTTTTTTCTGATACTGATAGAGAATATCTAGATTTTGCCTTTATTGATAACTTATGAGCAATTACAGAAATCACTTAGGGTATTTCCCTATGTGAAATGCCATCCCTTAATGGTATTTCAGTCATCTTACTAATAGCCACCTCTTTGATTCCTAGTAAAATGTCAATCCACAGTCTACATCCAAAGAAATATAGTCACTGCATGCTGCTCCCCATGTAGACCCATATTTCTCTTGTGTCAGTCACTTCTGTCTACTTTGTTCTTTTATTTTAGTGTTGAGAGTAGGTCATCTGCTGGCTGATCCACTCTCTATGAATACTTCTGAGAATATTTTGCAGCTGCTTTGAACTGCTGTGTTTGTGCTGAGTTGCCAAGCCCTGCCTTCCATACAAGCACTAACGTAAGCTACGAGATGTTTTCTCCTGTCCTCTGAGTTCCTTTCAGAAAGCCAAAGGGAAACAGTTATAGATATCAAAACATTATAAACAATCTACTGATATATCATGTCAGTGTAGCATTACATTACATACATATATAGCCTCATATTACATTCTTGAATGCCTTTACACTAACATCTGAAATTTGTGCATGTGTCATCTGCTGTTTGTTGTAAGGAAAATGTGTCATGAGCTTACTAGAATAAAAGGATGAAAAATAGAATCTAGTCACATTTACAGGACAGTCTATTAATATGAATTATCATTTTTAACCACCAAGATTTTCTTTGCAATTGGAGCGATCACACTTCACACAGTGACAGAGAGTATCCCCTTTCACTGATTGAACTTCCTAAGAGCAGGTTTTTGCTCCATAGGTATTAAGGGTAAATACTGAAAGATTACAACTAAAAGATTTTATATACCATATTATATCCAAGCCATACATCACTCTGCCTTTTTTATTATGTACACAGTAGACTGCAAACTATCTGAGTTTCTACAGCAACCTCAACAATGACCTTCTAGTTAACCACTTTTAAGAGGATGATAACCAATTTAGGTATTGTGGATATGATTCTGATTCCCTTCCCCTTGCGCCCCTCCCTCACACTCCCACACCCCTCCCCAAATAAGGTATTCTGGAGTAATATAAGTGAATTCAGAGAGGAAAATCAATTGAAAAAAGAATCATCACAACTGGCAATATCCTTTTCTCTAAAAGCATGCATATAGTCAATTTAGTGTATCTGTTAAGTTACAGGAGTGCAGGTAGACATCTGAGTAACTGGCAACTGTCAAAAAGGCTTATGATCAAAATTAAGTCATGTTACTTGGTTTCTAATAAAATAAACAAATTAGTGAACTGAAACATTGCTCCAATGAAATATATGGGCTCAAGTTTACATAAACACATATGTATAATTACACAAAACTTGTGTCCAAAAGTCAATAATAGTTCAGCTAGTTCACCCTATTGCATGGCTAGGCTTCANCCAAGTGATTTTCAGACTGTGCCTGAGTTCACCCTATTAGCCTGAAAAGATCAGCTAGTCTGTACTATGCCCATTTTCTTCAAAAAAATACTTGAAGTACTAGAGGTCATATAGTCTCTCTAGAAAATCTATTCTAATGCTTAATTATTCTTCCAGTTACAAAAATAAATCTGACATAAATAGTGCTTGATATAATGCAAGTCTCTTACTTCATAACCTATCTACAGGCAACATGGAGAAAGCTGTTTATTACCTTTCTCTTTACAGATATCTTCTATTTATAAAGCTGTTATATGATGTCCTTTCTTTTTGCTTTTTGTCTAGATAAAATAACCCAGTTTCTTCAATAACTTAGTCAGTTATTATCCGTCCTCATTTCATGTAGCTGATTATTTCCACCTTGCAAATGTCCTTGTAGAATTGCATCTTTTTTTCCTGATCATTTCTCCATTTGCTCAAACTTATTCTGAATTCAACTTCAGCATGCTTACAGGTTGATGTAATCTGTAAATTTAATCAGTGTACTTGCCATTCCATCAGCCAGGCTGTTAATAAAACTGCTGAACATTACTAGAGCCATCACAGACTCCCTTGGATTTCTGCTCAGTCCATTCTTCAAGTCCTGTGGTAAACCTTTAAAAACTGTTCCTTTTGTACAGCTTTGCAATTAGTTTTTTGCTCACCTGATAGGAATCCTACAGGAAAAATACTGTAGGCAGGATCAAAAATTGCAAAAATGAAGCTATACAGCGTCTCCTACTTCTCACCTGCAATTCCTACTTCTTCACCCTTTGAAAGAAAATAACCAGAGCATGAATAGTTCTTGACAAAGGAAAGTTAGTTGCTGTCCATTCGCCTGGTCATCTTTGGAAAAATCAAAAAGATTGATTATTTT
Source organism: Bucco capensis (assembly GCA_013396975.1). Lineage (NCBI taxonomy): Eukaryota > Metazoa > Chordata > Aves > Piciformes > Bucconidae > Bucco > Bucco capensis. The sequence continues at coordinate 190,741 of VWZO01012163.1, forward strand.
GGGTTCTTTTTGTAATCACAGGCATGACACAATGAACCAGAAGATGCTTATGCTAAATATATTCTTATAATTTAACATTATAACTTATAATATTCTCATAAATAAATTTGCAGCTTCCAAACACATAGTTCAAGAATATATTTCCAATAACATAACTCACCCATTCCTTTTTAAAAAAATTATTTCCTTTTAATAGTATGAATTCTAAATGCCTTTTTCAGTTTGTGCAACCTTACTAACCCTCCAGATTCCAATAGGTAACCATTAAATACCATCTTATAAAGTAGCTGTCAACACAATATGTCATATTTGACTCTTAAAATCTATAATTTGAATTTATACTGCCAGAATTAAAAATGCAGATAATTAACTTTTATGTATTATATCATTGTATGTCATTATCTTCTCTTTCTTGGTCTGTGTACAAACTAAAGAAATAAAAAATAAATCCACTCAATTAAATAATGAACATGACATATATATGATGTAGGCACAATATTCAATTGCTCTTTGCAAAATATATTCCAGGAAAATTAAAGCCGTTTTTGGAAAATCCCTAGTTTGTCAAGTGCATATTAAAACAGACAATGTTCAAGTGTTTTTTAGTCTTTTTAAAACATGTTTGTGGTTTTTTTTAATAGCTCAGTTAATATTTTATTTCTGCAAATTTCTTGAGAATCAGTGTAAAAATGAGATAAAAATACACTATATAAAAGTATTAGACAAAAGCAATTCTTTGCCTCTGTCTTCAATAGCCATGATGGACACTGGGACCCATGGAGCCCTGTGTTGGACAACTTTGACACGGGAATGATAAACTCCCACCTGACTCTGAACTTGTTCAAGATTTGCTGCTTCAGCTAGATGGGCATAAATCTATGGAGCCTGACCAGATTCAGGTCAGGGCACTGAATGAGCAGGTCAATATCATAACAGGACCTCTCGCTATTATTTTTCAACCGTTTTGGGAGTCTGAGTAGAACCCAGTTGACAACAAATGTTGTCCCACTTTTCAAGCAGGGTAAGAAGGAAGACAGTGGTAATTACCAGCCTGTCAGTCTTACTTCAGTGCCTGGTAATGTTGAGAATTTTATTCTGGGAATTTTTGAAACACACTCAAGAGACAACACAGTCATTTGTCATAGCCAGCACAGTTCAAAGTCTCACTTTCCTGTTTTCTTGGATAACACTAATGCAATCTTTTTGAAATAAAATCATGCTCATTAACAGATTCTTCAATAATTTTTTTCTTCTTCATAACTGTTTTGGCCACCAGTCCCTTTTAACGATATATTTCTTATAATACCAACACAAAGAGTTATAGAAAAAATGTAACTAAAATCAGTGTAACTCACAACAAGTGCCTATATGCTAAACTCTGTATAAACAGCAAGCATTAATGAGAGTGTTAGATGGACTGAATCTCTTAAGGCATGCTGACAAGCTCTGAAATTAGAGGTATGTAGAAGATAAAGAAAGTCTGAGGACTATCAGAACTGGAATAGACTGTGATGAAAAGCATTTTGTGAATGAGCTGACTCCAGTCAGACAACTGTCATTATATAGGATTATTCGTTGTCAGCCAAAGCATCATAATATGTTCAGAAATCAGTGCACTGGATTTAAAAAGGAACATTTTAAACACTTCATAGCTAAATATAGAGAATAGCTTGTTGATACCAAATCATAGAGGTCTAATTTTGTTGTGTCTCACAGGGCATCTCTCTGAGGCATTAAAAACACTCTTTTCATGCTATTCAGAAGCCAGTGGAAAAAAATCAGAATTCTGGAGTCACAAAAGGTCCTACACACTCCATTCCCACTGGTCAAAATATGTTATTGTTTTTAATTCCACTATTCCTATGCACTTGACAGAATAGCTACTCCAAAATTAAATGTGCACTGTACTAGACAGATCTGTCAAAATAGACACTCTTCAATAGGAGAGAGACCACAATCTCCCTGAGTTACATCTCCCTCCTAAGGGCAATGGGGAACAATGGAAAAATATACTGGTCCTTACCTGGAATACATTATAATCATTCAGTCTGGCTAACAAATAATGGAAGACTGGATATGGGCATATATTCAGTGCTTTCTTCTATGTGTATTGGCATGCATATTTAAATGTGTTCACTACAACTGTTTCCATGCCCCTGCCTGCAGAAACATTTGAAAAATTAGTGAATGTTGATCAAATATTAATACCATGAAAGAAACAGAGAAGTGATTTCATAAAATTGCCTGGTTGATGACTCTTCCTCTCAAGAAATTAGTCTCATTAAACCTGAGAGTAAAAAGATCCTATGTGACCTAAATTGCTGAATCAAAATTAAGCATAATAAAATAATGTATGCACTTAATAAATGATACAATGCTAAAGATGTAAGACAGAATTATCTTACTGTTGAAAATAAAGGAAAAAACAAAAAAGGAAAGAAAGCCATATGAGAGAGACATGGGCATCCTGGGCATAATGGACCAAGTCCATCAAAGGGCCATGAAGACGATTAAGTGTCCAAAGTCTCTTTCATATGAGGAAGGGCTATCTGAGTTGGGACCTTTTATCTCAGGGTTTGATCATTCCTATAGTAAAAAAGTGTTTTCTTGTGTTCAGACTGAATTTTTTATGTTTTAATTTGTGCACATTGACAGGACACCCCTGAGCTCTCTCAGACTTTCCTCAAATTGAAGATGCTTCAGTCCCTTCATCATCTTGGTAACTGTTTGCTGGACTCATTCCAGTCCATTCATGTCTCTCTTGCACTGAGGAGTCCAGTCTTAGACCAAGACCTCCAGATACATCTCAGTAGTGCTGAGCAGAAGTGGAGGATCATATCAACCAATCTGTAGGCAATGCTTACCCTTATGCACCCAAGGATGCTGTTGACCTTCTTTGCCTCAGGGCACATTGATGGCTTATGGTCAGGTTGCTGTTTAGCAGGACATTCAAGTCCTTTCCTGCAGAGCTGCTTTTTAGCCAGTTGACCTCTAGTCTTTATAAGTGCCTGGGGATATTCCTCTGCAGGATCAGAAGTTTGCATTTTCCTTTGTTGAATTTTGTCATATTACTGTTGGCCAAATTCCTCAGCCTGCCCAGGCAGCAGATCTATCCAGTATATCAATCACAGAATCACAGAATCATTTGGGTTGGAAGGGACCTCTGGAGGTCATCTAGTCCAACCCCCCTGCAGTGGGCAGGGACATCCCCAACTAGATCAGGTTGCCCAGAGCCCTGTCAAGCCTCACCTGGAATGCCTCCAGGGATGGGGCCTCAACCACCTCCCTGGGCAACCTGTTTCAGTGTTTCACCACCCTCGTGGTGAGGAACTTTTTCCTGATATAAAGTCTAAATCGACTCATCTCCAATTTAAAACCATTGCCCTTTGTCCTTTCACTGCAGGCCTTTGCAAACAGGCCCTCTGCAGCCTTCTTGTAAGTTCCTTTTAGGTACTGGAAGGTCACTAGTAGGTCCCCTTGAATTCTTCCCTTCTCCAGGCTGAACAATCCCAGCTCCCTCAGCCTGTCTTCATAGGAGAGGTGTTCCAGCCCCCTGATCATTTTCGTGGCCCTTCTCTGGACCCGCTCCATCAGGTCCATGTCCTTTCTGTATTGAGGGCTCCAGAACTGGACACAGTATTCCAGATGAGCTCTCACCAGATCATACTTCCCAATTTTGTATCACCTGCAAGCTTGCTGATGGTGAACTTGGTCCCATCATCTAGATGGCCAAATAAGATATTAAACAATGTTTCACTCAGGATCAGCCCCTGGGGTACACCACAAGTGACTGGCCTCCAGCTGGACTTCATGCAACTAATCACAACCCCCTGGATCCAGCTGTTTAGCCAGTTTTCAATACATTTCACTCTACATTTATCTAACTACCTAATGTGAGACACTGTCAAAAATCTTCCTAAAACCAAAGACAACAACATACACTGCTCTCTCCTCATCCACCAAGGCAGTCATCAAGCCTATCCAGTTGATTAAATATAATTTCCCTTTTTGAAATCCATTATGACTATTCCAGGTAACTGTCTTGTCCTTCATGGGTTTGTAAATTATTTCCAGGGTTAGTTGCTCCATCACCTTCCTAAGGATTAAGGTGGGACTGACAGACCTGTACTGCTTTTCTTGCTGAGTGATGGGAGTGACATTTTTTTTTCTTCTAGTCTTCAGGACCTTTCAAAGATAATCAAGAGTAGTGTCACAGTGATATCAATCAACTTCCTCAGCAGTTGCAGGTGCATCCCATCAGGCACCGTGGACTTACATATGTCCATTTTTTTTACATGCTGCCTAAACCAATCCTCTTCCACTAAGGCTAAATCTTCCTACCCAATGTCATCCATATATAAAAGAAATAAGTGATTTTCTTCCATAAATAATTAGTTGTGACTTATTTACATAAAAATTAACCACTGAGTTATAATAATCAGTTTAATTGTTCTAGGAAAAATGTACATAGTGTTGACAGTCCAATTATAGAAAATAAGATATCATTTACTTTTGGGTAAGATATTATTTTAATTATTTAAAACAGTATTTACGGAAAAAGAATGCAAGCATAAGAGGGGGTTTGTGTGTGTTTTTTTTTCTTTTTTTTTTATTTGATACAAACAAAATTAGAATACTGTAATTCTGGGATATGTGAAAAACTCTGATAATAAATATAAATGTGCTAAGCTATCATGTCATCTGAAGAAATCCTGAAGGGAAAAAAGCACCACCAAGACACGCTTAAACCAGCCTTGAATTGCTTTTTTGATAAACTCTTAAAAAGCAATCCTAAAAAAGATTATATCAAGCTAAATTATGTCACATTTACATTTTACTATGAATTAGAAGTGACTGATAAGCACTGGTACTCACTAGGCAGTGATAATCACTCATCTGAGCTTATTTTACAACCTGTATGATAAAGTCTTCTAATATCTCAACCGAAACAAAAATGTTCTATGAAATGTTCCTTTTAAAAATAAAAACATTAGATTTAGAGCATTTATAATGTACTTATCTGGGGAAACATTTGCATCTGATATATTATAATCAATAAGGTTTTGCTATAAATCTTGTTTAAATTCCAAAAAGCTATACTTTCATTTCAGTGTGCGGAAGTCTAAAAAATGCACTGAAATGAATCTTTGGGGCATATTCTTTTCTCAGACATTAGCTGTTAGTGAAGCTTTTGGTTCAGGATGACGGTTTCTTCAGATTTATATTACTTTAAGTTACAGCAAATTTCAAGTGTACATATCTGTTATAATAATTCTAAATTACCTCAATTACTGAACTACATTTGTATAATTGCAATAATATTTATTTTTGTACCTACATTTTCATCTGTCATGTAGAGTTCCATAATATATATTATGTTTATTTGATTTGAGTTTGTTGCTTGTTTTGTGTTCTTTTGGTTTTGTTTTTTGTAGGCCTTTGGTTGTTTTGGTTTGGTATGGTTTTGTTGTTGTTCCAATATGCCTTGAATTAAATCATTCCTTTTAAAATAAAAGTTTGGCTCACCTCAGTATTTCACACACCATAATTCTGGTTGGAATAGTCAGATGTTTAAACTCACCTTTGATTCTCTTTCAGCAACTTTTTGCTGCATGGGATCATACATTCAGCAGTATTTATAAAAAAATACCTTCCAAAATCTTTCAGCAGGGATGCATTGAAAATGATGATATCTTGCCAAGTTACGGTTAAAAGTTAAGACGGAAAGGTAAAAGTTAAAGTGGAAAATAAACAAAGAGAATTTCAGACACAATCTACTTCTGATGACCCAATTATATAATGGTCATTGGAAATAGGCAGGGGTTTACATACACATATTTTAATAATCTGTACATGTGTACGTTGGGTTTGGTATCTGTTGTGGCATACCCCCAGCAGGAAGCTAAGCAATACAGACACACAGATACAAAATATAGCATCATAAAAGTTACTATGAAGAAAATTAACTCTATTCCAGCCAAAACTAGTACAGTATCTTAATTTACACTTGATTTATAGTCCATTATTTGCATTCTGTATTCAACATTTGACAATCACAGGAGATCAAGTGTAGTTTGGATCTGTAATAGTAGCGGCATAGGAGCATACATTGTCTAAATCCTCCCATGTTTTAAAAGCAGATATTCTTTCTGTCATTCTACATTACTCTAATAACTCTAATCTTTATTAATAATTAGAAATTAATCTGCTAAAAATATTACTGAGACAAAAATCTTCCCCTTTGAGTAGAATTAAAAAACACTCAAAAATATGGACATGGCCTTCTTCAAAGACAATGCACTGAAAACATTATTTGTCTCTCTGCAGTCCATGCAGAGGAGCTCATGCAGGAGCAGAATTTTCTGGCAAGAACTGTATCCCAGGGGGGGCTCATTATGGAGTAGTTCTAGAACTACAGCCCATGGGAAGGACCCACACTGGAGCAGTTCATGAAGGACAGTATGCTGCAGGAAGGAGCCCCTGCTGGAGCAGAGGAAGAGTGTGAAGAGGAAGGAGTGACAGAGATTAAATATTATGAACTGACTACAAACCCATTTTCTGTCACTCTGGGATGCTTGGGGAAGGAGGTGGAGAAATCATGAGTAAATAAGAGCCTGGGAAGAAAGGAGGAGTGGAGCAAAATATGTTTTAAGATTTAAGATTTAATTTTTATTTCCCATTATCCAACTCTGATTTTTTTGTTAATAAAATTAAACTAATTTCCCCAAGTCAAGTCTGCTTTTCATGTGACTCAGCTACAGGGTTGGGACAGAATTGCTGGAAAGTTGCCTGGTGGAAAGGGACCTGGGGGTGTTCGTTGACAGCTACTGAACATGAACCAGCAGTGTGTGCAGGTGGGCAAAAAAGCCAATAGTATCCTAGCTTGTGTCAGAAATAGTGTGGCCAGCAAGAGTAGGGAAGTAATTGTCCCTTTGTGCTCAGCATTGGTGAGGCTGCACCTCAGACACTGTGAAAGACATTGAGGTGCTTGAATATGTCCAAAGAAGGGTGATGAGTCTGATGGTCAAGACCGCAAGTATTTTGAGGAGCAGCTGAGGGAGCTGGGATTGTTTAGCCTGGAGAAAATGAGGCTGAAGTGAGAACTTATGGGTCTCTACAACCATCTGAAAGGAGGCTGGGAGGGGTGGGGGGTTGTTGGTCTCTTCTTCCAAGTAACAAGCAATAGGGGAAGCCAAAATGGCACCAAGTTCCACCACAAGAGGTTTAGATTGGACCTTAGGAAAAAATTTCTTCACTGATGCATTTGTGAAGCACTGGAACAGGCTACCCAAGGAAGTGGTGGAGACATCATCACCATCCCTGGAGGTATTTAAATGTTATATAGACATGGTGCTTAATGACATCGTTTAGCAGTGGACTTGACAGGGTTAGGTTAACAGATGAACTTGATGATCTTAAAAGTCTTTTCCAACCTAAACTATGCTATGATTCTATATTTTCTCCCTCTGTCCTGTTGAGAGGTGGAGGAGTGAAAAAGCAGCTTGCTGGGCACCTGGCATGCAGCCAAGGTCAACCCACCACACCTACAATGAGGATCTGTTCAGCTCTTATTTTAGGTGAGAAACTTAGACATTTTTTTAATTACAGGTATTGAATAAAAACACAAGAGAGTGTTGTTTATCTGTGCTAAAGAAAATACCTTTACAAGTAAAATTAGCTGGATCAGGAGCAAAGATGCCTGTAAACCAGTCTGTCATAAGTCACTTCATTTATACAGCTGTTCTGACTTTGACTAGTTGGTTGTGAGTGTATAATTACTCCCAAATAGCCAGATTTACTTCTAAGTATATAAAAGGCAATCAAAGCCTTCTTTCATCTTTGAAGAGAGCTCCCTTGTCTTTATCTCTGATTGTTTACTGTCAACCTATAGACTGGGATGTTGCATTCCGAAAAATGTGATGGTAGGAATGGTAGAAGTGGTAGGAATGGTAGGAATGTAATGTGGTTTTGTTTTGGCTCAGCTGAAAACTAAATCAACACAAAGAGCATCACAGTTGAGCAAAAACACAGACATAATGGGAAGTCAGTTGATGAACCTGAGTAGTAAAACCAGTAATAAAATGAAAGAAAAAAACATACTGGTTGCAGGGCTCCACAAATGGTCAACGTTTGCTGAATTTTTATTTTCACTTGAGGAAATAGGACATACTGGACAGATGCCTGCCTTTATTGGTTTTGTCATCATCTCATCTGGTACCTTGTTCTGGTGTCAAAACTCTGTTCTTGTCTCTGCTCCACTGAGTATCCAGTATAGCACACTGGAGTCACTTTCTACAGCTAGCAGATAGGCATGTAGCCATCAGATTCTCTCTCTGCTCAACCAGCCATCTGGCTTCTCTGATTCCAGACTCTGAAAAACATTTATTGTTCTATTTTCCTGCAGGAAACAGAAACAGTTGAGTTAGGAAGCCATCTGAGCTATATTTCTCAAGAAGAAGATGGCATGGAGAAAACATAAGGACAAAAAGAGATCTAGAAGACAAGAGAGGAAAATATGAAAGACAAAATGGCTATCCAAATAGGAAGGGGGCTTGTGGTCTTATGGGGACAGCAATGTATTATTTCTTTAAATATTGATTTCTTCTCTGTTACAGATACCAGTCAAATTTCAGATATAAATGTCCTTAAAGTTTTTTATATAATACATGTAAAATATTTGAAAGGTAATACCTACTAATACCCACAGGCAGAGCAAACAATGGAAAGGATGAAGATAAGTAAAAAAAATTAAAACCACAAATGTTTTTGCTGTCCAGTACTGCTCTCTTGGCTTCCGTATAAACTACACCGATTCACCACTCTCGCTGGCCAATTTCATGGTTTGTTGTGCTTGCTAAAAGAAGACTGGTTCCAGCTTTATTGTCCCATGCAAAAGAACAGTCCATCTTTCCAAAGATAACAAATGGCCACTAGCCCTTCCTGTGAGTACAAACACTAAAGACACTGGCAGGTGCACCATTGTGAAGCAATTCAAATTTCAACAGAGTGGTCAGTAGTTGCTAAATGTCTATTTATTATCACTGTCAATCCTTGCTTTCTCCAGAAGATGATGTGCAGACTTCACTGAAAAGCAACCTAACATTATTTTAAAGTTTCTGCTGTGTCTGTTTTACCACACCATCTTCTGCTACACAGTACAGATTTTGTGGTAGTGGTAATGGTTGGTGTAGGGGTTAGTGTGACATTTGGTTGTCTGAAACAGGGTCACCAGGGCATAAGCATTATTATCATCATGGAACAGAACAGTGTCAGGGACAGTGTGTTTGAAAGAGGTTCAGATATACCAGGCAGAATTGAGGATCTTGAATAAGAAAATGGAGACACTACTGTTGCCTTGGAAATCCTTTTATCTTTCTCATTCTTTAAAGAAATAGATAGACGCCATTACAGAAATGAAGCAAGACTGGAATGAAGAAATAAGAGTAGTACCACCACAGTGTGAACATGAGAGCTACAGGAACCTGTCTCCACATACATGTTGTTCTTTCAATGATTAATCTGTTCCTTTCTGTGCCTCCCACCATCTCATCTGTTACCTAATATAATTAACTTTGTGTGCAAGTGACAAAATAAGTAGCATATTACTACAAAGAAGAAAGTAGAAAAGCAATGTAAGAGTTGCTTTTCTGTGGAAAGAGCAAAAAATTTCTTATTGGTAAAAGTGGAAAAGTGTTTCAGTAATATCAAATTCTTGCAATGAGGTGTCATTTTTGTCACTGTACCCTATATACCACATTCAAATCGTTGGTGTGCGAAGATTCCATAAAGTTACTCAACTCCCTAAAAAATGAAGAAAATATAGAATAATAGGGACACTGCTTGTTGGCTTCAAAAGAAAAGATAATAAGAATGTTTTTAAACAATGATGCTAGACATTGTCACTTGGCAGCAATCTCTATGCATAAAATGCACTGTGTTTAGTAGAATCTTAATTATAAAAATGCTCCTTATTCTTAGGTCTGCATAATTTTTTTCTGAAAAAGAAGGAGGATCCAGTCTATGATACATGAAAACTGAATCTTCACTTTCAAGTGAGAAACTAATTTAATTATTTGTTGGGTAAACAAGGAGAAGAAAAGAACATTTTAGAAGTATCAGTCTCAAGGGAGATATTCTGAATTTCAGTACTTGCTCCACTAAATACCTGAGAATACTAGTAAAACCAGAAGACATTGTTATTTCTTCCAGGGATAGTTAACCTTCAACTAGTGGGAACTGATGTGGATCTCCTTGGACATACAAATTTGTCTGCCTAGGAAATGGAATGATTTTACATGTGAGTTCCACAGTTCAGGCAAATATTCTAGTTGTAGTTAAGCTAGTGAAAGGACTTGACTTGGGATAAGGAATTACTTTCATGTGCCTCTGTATTATGCGTAATTAGGTAGCTTGTGATGAGGCTTCAGAAGTAAAAAAAAAAGGAGAAGAAAGTGTACACACCTCCCTGGATCCTGGAACAATAGGAAGCAACTTTGATGTGTATGCTGTAGTTTGAGTGGATGGGGGATGAGGGGGAAAAAAACCTATACTCATAAATAATGCCAGAGTGATACTCTGACCCACAAGACCAGAAACAACATACTGTTAAACCTTTTTATCCTCCAGATCACAACGGCCACAATTAAACTACCTTTTGGAAATGATGCATAGACCCAGCTAATGCCCAAACCATGCTCAGATTTCTTTGAAAGAGTATAAATCAACCTAGACTGAAACTGCATAAGCAATGAGCTTAAAAAGTGAACAATTAGATGATCAAGATGAATCTCTGTCCCAAATCCTCACACTGCTTAACTAATAAAAATGAAGTCTAAGTGCCTACTTGCCCTTCGCCAACATAACACTGCCTTTTTAAATATGTATATGTAACACCAGTAACAGATGAGTTGAATCAGAAAAAAAAAAATACAACACTGAGATTGCTTTTTAAAATTTTAAGCAAGGCATAGACTGTAAACAGGAAGATATGAATAAGAAAGAATATGAAAAGATGGATGAATCATAGTACAGATGAAAACTTCCAGTCTTAGTGTTTCCATTAACATAAAAAACCCCAACCCAGTAGTTCAGAAAATAAAATATTTTTGGGTTTTCTCATCTGTAAGGATATATTAGACAAATTACCCTAAACAGTGAAGTGTATAATGTATTTGCTCTCTACTGCATGGTATTACAATATAATATATTCCCTCTAAAAGCAAAACCTGTGCCTAAACTAATGAAACAGAGAAAAAAGTAATCCAGCCCATGTGGGCGAGGTAGTTTCGGGTCCCTGAACTGATTCAGGTCTTATATAGCAAAAGAAATGAGGATTGTATAAGAAATTATGGAAAGACAATATGACTGTACATAGTATGATGAAAAGGAGCAGGTGACATAGCAACCGAAAAAATCTGGAAAAATGCACCAATATGATAATCTCTTTGAATTTGTAATTGAACTACTTATTCTGACTTTGTCCTTTTTCATGTTAATTCTTTTGCAAATCGTTGAAGAAAACATCACTTTCTCTGTGTGCTTGGATAAACAATCCTCTAATATTAAATTTTCACTAATATTTACAAGTGCACCAATTGCTTAGCTTAGAACTGTAAATATGTTATTATACCACCATTAAAACAACATTAACATTTTCAAGTATTTTTCAGCCTTGGTTTTAATTTTGTGGTCTTAAGAAGCAAGAAAAGTATAAGAACAAAATTTTATTGTTTCTCTTATTTTCTTAATGTTATGCACATATCCCTACCGAAATAATTATAGCACTAAAAGAGGTGAGCTGCAGGTTATTTTTTTCAATCTATTAACATTTTGAGTTGATATAATAAGTAGAGGGACCATTGTTCAAAGACAGAATGAAGAAATAAAGAAATAAAAGAAATAAGAAAGAAAGAAATAAAAAATTATTTGGTTTTAAAATTTCTGTATTGGTTTAGTAGTGCATGTTAACTGCTGAACTGCCATGGGAGTTTTTTGTATAAATGACATCGATCTGGACAAGAAGAAATGGTTCATTATGTCCCTCGTGGGTAAGGCAAAGGCTAATGTAATCTACCTTGTAGAATGTTTTAATTAGAACTTCCAGTCACTGGCTGGAAGGACAGGTAAGCAAACTGTAGAGAAGGCAGGGTAAAGAATCACTAGGATGGGATGTTTTTTAAGTACATGTTAGACAAGTGTCTGTCAGGAATTTATAGCCAATGCTTTTAATAAAGACAAGGATTTAGTAAAAACACTCTAAGACCCAATGATAAATTCGCCCTCCCCTGAAATATTTTGCACAAGTTTGACAATCTGGGTTCATGGAACATTCACGAAGAAGATCTGCTGGGAAGATACACTGTGTCATAGAATCATAAAATTGTTTTGGTTGGAAGAGACCTTTAAGATCCTCAAGTCCAATTGCTACATGAATAGACACTTTTAAGAAGAGACATTAAAATATCTTTAATTCCTTAGCACAACAAACAAATGCTGAGATGGAACAATCATCTGTACAAGGTCAGGCCAAGTATATATCTTTCTTACTAGAGAAGGTTCAGGGTGAATCTTATCGATGTGCATAAACACATAAAGGAAAGGAGTGAAAATATGGAGCCAGACTCTTTCAGCAGTGTTCAGTGGCAGAACAAGAGGGAACGGACATAAAGTGGAACTTGGGAGGTGCCATCTGAACATAGGAAACACTTTTTTACTGTGAGGGTGATCGAGGACTGGAACAGGTTGCACAGAGAGGTTGAAGAGTCTCCATCCTTGGGAGATATTCAAAAGCCATCTGGGCATAGTCCTGGGTAACCTGGTTGTCCCCCTGTACACTGGTGAGGCCGTATCTCAAATACTGTGTTCAGTTTTGAGCCCCTCACTACAAGAACAATATTGAGGTTCTGGTGCGTGTTCAAAGAAGGGCACAAACCTGAGAGTGGTCTAGAGCACAAGTCTTATGAGGAGTGGCTGAGGGAACTCAGGTTGTTTAGTCTGGAGAAGAGAAGGCTGAGAAGAGACATTCTCACTCTCTACATGTACCTGAAAGGATGTTGTAGCGAACTATTAAGTGATAGGAAGAGAGGAAACAGCCTTAAGCTGTTCCAGGAGAGGTTTAGATTGAATATTAGGGAAAAAATATTCACTGAAAGAGTTGTGAGGCACTGGCACAAGTTGTCTAGGGCTGTGGTTGAGTCACCATCCCTGATGTTATTTAAACAGTGTTTAGGGATGAGGTTTAGTAGTGGATTTGGCAGTGCTGGGTTAATGGTCAGACTCAATGATCTTAAAGGTCTTTTCCAACCTAAATTATTCTGTGACTCTCTTATTTGTAATAGCTTTTTTATTTGTAAAATATTTTCAGTTTTCTCCCATTAATATACTTAAGATACATCATACATGAGGGAAATTTTTGCCTCCCAGACATGACTGACAGGGTTCAACAGCCTGTTTTAATCTATTGTGTATTGTTGGACACAGTTTGCTTTAGGACCAAGACTACTCCGGACTCCTTCACATCATTCTGGCACTTCACAGTTTGGTCTTGAACTATATTCTTAATGTGGCTAAAGGATCGCAGGCAGCTTTTTATGGTCTGTAATATATTGAGTATCTGTGATGACCTTCATAATAATTATGTATTTTGTGTTGGATCCAATAGTTAAATTTACTGACAGTCCAGTTGTTCCCTCATAGTCTTATGTTCCAAGGAATAGCTTCCACTTCTCTAAATTATGAGGACTGGAGTAGATGGCCTCTGTTAATTATCTCCAGCCTTATTTTCTGTGACTTCCAAGGGCATTAATGAATTGCAACAGAACTATATTTTAATCCTTATTCTATACAGGGCTTCTTTGTGCTTTTCTCTTAAAGTTCCTTGACCATTAAAGACCCAGAATAATTTTTCATTATTTCTGAATAACCTATGGAATACTGAGGCTTACACTAAATGAGACATGTTCATTAAAAAAAGTGTCTGTGTCCAGTCTTGAAATTCATATACAGGTTGCTGTTGTACTAAACTCTACTGACATTGCAAACTCCACAGTTTTATTTTTCCGAACCCAGATTAGATAGCCAGTGTACCCATCTCTTGTACAAAAAACAGACAGGAAAAATTAAAAAAAAAAAATGCCCCAAAATACAGTTATGGTTGGTTAAGTGAATTATTGAGCAATCGACATTAAAATGATGCAATATCGTTTTCCCATTCAACTCTGCTACCACATAGAATACTTCTGATGCATCCACAAGTGTTACTCAGTTAACGAATTTCAAATGATTAAAAACTGCCAGATTTATCTGTATTTGCCAGCAGATTATTTTAAAATCATATTACAGGCACCATACTGCCTTTTATGGCTGTATAAACGTTGCTGGGTTTTGGTAACTCAAAACTTACTTTGTGTCTATGATACACCGAAGTACTACTAGGCTCAATTTCAAATGGGAGCTATGTTGCATAATTTTTAAGTGTAAGCTATTGATGTTATTCAAGAACTATCACAGCTTAGTGCACAACAGAGTATCTGTAAAATGCTATCATCTAATGAATATAAAGCTGATATTGACCTTACAGCTCATTGAGCTCATTGGTATTTGTCCATGGGTCATTGATGGTAGAACAATTTACACCTAATATGATTGTATTTGGGTATGTATTTATATCCATTTATTGTTACAGATCTATAGAAGATTTAAAATTATACTGACTTTAAAGCAGCTCATGTTAAGGAAATTCAGTTGAAAGGTAAAGTGGTAGCCTCATCAGAATCTTACAGGAGGAACCTCTTACTATCCAGTACTGTGTAGCTCCACAAAAAATGAAATACTTTTAATCAATACTTTGTTTATTGACTAAACAAAGCTTAAAACTGAATGGATTACAGTTGAAACATCTGCATGAAGGATCATATTTTACTGGACTGGCCTTCCACAGTTATTAAAGCAACTCCACAGAAGCCTCAAGTATGCTGGTTCAAACTGGTCTCTAAAAGCCCTTTTATAAGCCTAATTTACACACTGGAACAGTGAAATTTGCATGTCCATTCAGGCTATGTTTCTAGTTGTAAAAGACATTTGTGTAAGGAAAGTTTTATTAATTTATTTATTTGGTAGGATTTCATATGACAACGTAAATTAAAGCTATTAATTACCATACAGTTACAAACAAAACTTACTCCAAACTTCAAAATGTACATAAAGACTATCTCTAAAGACTAAGCCAGAGGAACTGCAATGGCCTTAGGAAGTGAAAATCACTTAGATATGTAGAAAGAAATTATAAGGTTATATCTACTGTGAATTTTTTTTTTTCTTCCAGTTTCACCATCTATTTTATAGATCAGTAATGCTTTGCTTTAATGATAGAGGTAAATCTAATCTATCAACAGCCCAATCACATCCCGAAAAATACTTTAATCTCAAAAGCTGTAGTTTTCTAACCTTGGAGGGGTAACAAAAGGTAAAGCTTTAGCAATGAGAAACCTCACTTTGTTACAATGAAGTGACTCAGTACAAATGAACTGACTCAAATGACTGACTCACGACAAATCGAATTGAAAGTACAAACCTGAGCATGGTATTAATCTGAAAAAAATTACTGTTATCTACAGAACTGCCTTACAATTCTTACTATAGAATTAATACAGATAAATTTGTTGTTTTAAATAGTGACATATTTGTCCTTTCTCTAGGTGAATGATATTCTTGGGAAAGTTATATAACTCCATGATTAACAAGTGCTGGACCCAAATTCAACTCTCCTAAATTTAGTGGCTTCACTTAAACATTTAAGTAAAATCTCTAGTCTTAGCTGAGGTGAATATGTTTGGTACATTTCCTCAGATATATCTGGAAATAGAATGCAGATGAGCTTTATTTTCTTTTGTTTGGGCCTGACCAATTCTTATGTGTAAATTTACATAGTTCTCATAACACTTAAATACAGGTTAAATGTTTATATACTATGATGATCTTTTTCATCTCTTGAGTCAAGATAATCAAGAACACTTATCATGCCAGTTCCATGAAAAATTGTAAAAGCTGACTCTACAGATGTGTATTCTAAACAAAAGAAGTATTAGACATTTTTTTGAATTTGTTGGACCTCAAAATTCAGTGGAAGAAGTAACACAAAATTCAAAGATTCACTCATGGAATTTGCCCTGGAAAAGGGCCATGGAAAATGTCCATGGTTTTCTGTTACTGCATTCATCCCCTGCTTCAGGCACAGTCTGAAAATCACTTGGNTCCCCTGCTAAAGAATAACAATTACAATTTAATTGTAATTGTCAATATTTCAATGTCTTAAGCTTTCTCCTTCAATTGTATGTGTCCCCATTCCAGTGAAAAGGCATAGTCCTATTTCCAAAATTACAGTTTTGTATGAGTATATCACTCCTAGATGTTTCCAAAAAACTAATACTCTGACTGAATCTTGAGCCATCTTTTCTCCAGATCATCACTTATTTTCAGTCTCAGAGGCAGTGGTTTAGAAGCAGGTAACTAGCTGAGGGACAAAGCTGTATCATCGTTATTACATCTCCCAGTAGGAAGTTTAAGCATCCCACCACAGCTTTCTCCCCACTGCCTATGTAGCAGTCCAAAAAAGGATTTTAACCAACCTCCAATGTTTTAAAAAGTTTGGCAGAAAATAAAAATCTCAATTTCTTGTTCCTTCTCCTGAGCTTTACCAATAAAAGTACTACCAGCATTATTCACCGAAGCCCTCTTTCCAAAGGTTTATTCTTACAGACAAAATTATCCTCAAAGCTAAAAGTTGTCTCACAGGTTTCCAGTCCAGATAGGAATTATTCTTAAAACCTAAAATATTACTACATGTTAGAAGTGAGCCTACTGTTGGGTTTTTTTAATGCTCCAGATCCACATAATAGAAAGAAATAGTTATTTCAATAAACTCCATACCCACAAGACTTCCTTCTATGTTCTTCGATTTTCAATATTACAAAATAAATTCTAATAATAATAAGCTAAAGTTGGCATAGTGGCCAGCAAGTACACATCACTGATCACTAGTTAAGAATTCTTTTCTCTTGTTCTCAAATACTGTTTCTGTTCATTTAAATAGATATCATTTCAATCACAGTACAGATCATACATGAGATCAAAACACAATTCCTTCTACTAACAGAATGCCTTTGTTTGAACACATTACTTTTCTTCAAGAAAGCACTTACTTGCCTTCTCATGCAAAGTTTTTCATTCACATTATTTACTTCAGGGATTGAAGTGTAGCTTTTACACTTCAAGTTGTGTGCCTGTCAAATGTTCCTGGACTAGACCATAAGACCCTTTCACAGCTAAGTATTTTCTCTTGATTTTATTCATACTACCTCAATCTTTCACAACTCACCAAGGTAATGAAAATTTTCACAGTCTAAGAATACTGGAGGGTTTTAAAGTTTGCTCATTTTCACTATTTCATTCTACTTGATTCAGTCCATTCCTTAAAAACAGAGGGAAAAGAAATTTATTCACATTCCTCAGAAAATTGACTTAAGTGGAATTATTGCAGCACCAACTCTAGTAGCCACACAAGTATCAAAGAAAAGGATAAGCATGTTGAAATACCATATTCATAATTCTACTTTATTTAACAGTGAAAAATTTTGCAACTTAGCTGTTAATATTTGCATATTGAAATGTATGAACATATTACAATTGTATTTTTCTCAAGCACAATGGAATTTCCGCAAATAAAAAACCTATTGTGTTCTTTTTCTTTCTTAACAGTAAGATCTTAAGATTCTGATCATAGGCAACGATTTGCAAAATCTGTACTTTATTTAACATGATCCTTCTTTGTTTTCTCTCATTTTAAAATACACTTTTATTTGCTTCGAAAGTAGATCATGAATACAATTAAATATGTTAATGAAAGTTGAAGCTCCATAAAATAATCTTTTTTTTTTTCAAATTCTTAGTACTTGCTCCTATCAAGTGATAAAATATGATTGTCATATTATATGTTTCAATGCATTTCTATGTATAATTTACAGTGATGTATGTACTCCTATTCTAGACATTTTTTATTTCAAATATTTTCAATATCCTTTGTATTGATCTTCTTTATAACCTATATAAATGGAAATATTGGAAATAAGATAACGCACACACAGAAAATTGTATTTGAGTTGTACATATTTTAAGTTCTAAATTGGTTGTTACTATCCTGCTTCTGGTCACAGATTTCAAACTCCAGGACTGGATTAAACAATCTTAACTAACAAAAAATTGAGTTAAGCAAGGAATTTTTTGTGCCCAATAAGTAATTTGAAATATGAGATCTAGCTGTTTTCTAAACTACACTATATTCACCATTTTCTCTATGTGAAATAACTAGTAGTCACCTGACTAAATTACCCAGAGCTATAATTTGGCTATTACTTGTCAATTTGACTTAGATCTGGTTTGTAATAGACAGAACCAGCTCAATTCAATTAAAGCATATATAAAGATTAGAATACTCTAAAGATTTTGTTACATTTTTCCTTTTTCTTATATTTAGGTGTCAGAAAAGAATAATTTTGTCATATATAAATATCTAATACATTTGAAATAACTTATGGTAAGTAATGTGAAATTCTTCTGACTTTTTCAAAAGTAGCTTAAATTCATTAATTCTATATTATACATACAGAAATTTTGTCAAAAAGTGACTCATATAGAAAATGCACTCTAAAAATAGAATTCACACTCCCACTCCTACATACTGTGTCACAGGGCACTTGCAATAAATAATGTCAAAATATCCAGTCAGCGAGGTTGTTTTAATATGATTTAAACTATAATGATAAAGATACTTACATGATGATGTACTGCAAGCTTTAAATCAAATGTCAGACCACTGAAAGCAACAGAAAAGAAGTACAGGCATGTATGGCTGTTCACACATCACAGGAATGACACAAGACCCTGCAAAATCAATGAACAGTTTGGGGTTTTTTACGTTGGCTTCTGTAGGGATGAAATTACGGTATGGGCTAAAATATGGAATATCATACGGAATTATGGTGGAATGACTGAGATCAAGACTTCTGAGTTTTCCTTAGGACATAGTTTTGCGTTGGTCAAGTGACTACTGACACAAAAACCTCACAGCTGAGCTTCCTCTCCATGTATCACTTCCATTGTTATCTCTCATTATAGAGAGTTTTCATTTGGGTTATATCAGGATTGGTACGAAGTATAGTTTTCTGAACTCTATCTTCTCCATCTTTCTGCTGTTACTGGTTTATTTTCTTAAATGTATGCCAAAAATGTTTTGCACAAGTTTGCTTTTAAAAGCTCAAATATAGGATGTGAGACACCTGTCCAGATAGGATATTTTAGTCTGAAAAAGTGCCTTGTCTTCTAGGGTGTTTCCTTATAATCAGTCTACTCTTTCCTTTGTTCAAGATTATCGAGCTTAACCCTGAAAAATATCTTCTCTTTCCTACTGTCATGTTTGCATCCTTCAGTTACATGCTAGTCTTGCTTCATTGATTATACTGACATTCCATGGTGTAGGTGTTGTGGTATAATAAAATTTCCCACTGTTCTGAAAATCCTGTCTGAATAATAACTAACTTCAAGGCACGATAAAAATATTAATAGATTATTTACTGCAAAACTCTTGGGGGTTAGTCAATAAATATTGCCGTTGCCATCTTATCAAAAGAAAAGCTAAGACACAGGGTGTCAGGTGTTTGTTGAGTTCATTGAGCAGAATTGTTCATAACTTTGGATGGTGTACACAAGACCAGAATCTAGCCCAAGGGTCTTCTGTTACTGACTCAAAGTAGCCAGTGATTTAGACAAGTTGAGAACACATATTCTGCAGCTAATTCACAGTCCATTTTATCATGCTGCCTCCAAAATGACTCACTCACCAGTAAGAAAGCATTTTCAGAAGAGTGGGAAAAAGTGGGAAAAAAGAGAAACCAACAACCAGTGTTTATCTTTTCAAAGATAGCCTCTGTCAGAACATTTATGGACACTTCCAGAAAAAACTGAGATTTCTAAAACTAAGTTTGTGAAGAGGGTTGGTTGGTTGGTTGTTTTTTTGGTTTTGTTCTTATATATTCTTATTGCGTTTTGGAAAGTATAGCATATGTAATTGAAATCATCTTTTGTTAGTCTAAAATATTTTATGGAATGACTCAAAGCAATGAAAGAGATTAAGTAGCATGATTATAAGGATAATAACATACATAAGCACATTTTTTTTTGCTTTTATTATGTTTTTGATCAAGATTTTAAGCACAAGCAGTTCTCTCAAAGAGTGTCAGCTACCTGTGGCAATTCAATGCAGATTAAAATTATGTATATAATATACATAATACATATATGCAGTGTCAGGAGAAGGCATTAAATTCAAGAACCTCCAGATTATTGTTTTCAAAATAGAATAGATTTATCTGTTTGCAAACCAAGGAATTTCTGTAAAATATTGTGGCACTATAGAACTTCATAAAACTATTTTGTTGTTCCTAAAAATGTGAATTTATGTGCAGAGAGTTACTGAGGTAAAACAGAAGAGGAGGAAATATAATAAGCGTGATTTTAAAATATTACTAGTATTTAAGGTTCCAGAGAAAAGGTCTACAGCGACATGTTCCTTTGTTATATGTTGCTCCTAATGCAACTTTAATTGTGTATCTCTGTATAACTGACCTTTGCCTTGCATTGCATTGCAAATTACAGCCTATATCATCTTTATACTTCACCAGCTGATCTTGCTGGATTGCCGAAAAGCAGTTGTCATACTTTAAGCAAAATATTACTAGCAAAACAAGAGTGCTAGCCATATTCTCTATCATTTGTGGTATTAAAATTTTATCAGGTGGTTTTCAAAGGCATAAGGCCTGATAGTGAGAGGAAAGAGAATGAATGTGTGACCTGCTTGATCACAAAGAAATGCTACTTGCCTTGTAAAATAGCATTAGTTATGCTAATCATATTACAGAGAGTGAGAAGCAGGGGGTACTAGTCTTGTATGGTCACTCTTATGCTCCTTATGTATTAGGGTTGATGAATTCAGTTTTCTTCAAGAAAAAGAAGCATATCACACCAAATTATCCAAATTATCATCAAAAGCTCTTTGCCAGGAGGATCCTGATGCTAATGTTAATGATTTCTTCCTCCTCATTTGGATCACGTTGAGGCCATTTTTATACTTTTTTGATAGCACAATCTGCTTACCTATTGTCGTCTGCATTGGCTTGCAATCTGACATCATATCTGAATTTACTATATATGTTATGCTTTAAATATGTTGCGTATTTGTTCATTGTTTGCTTTCTTATCTGTGTAACAGGTTTTATTTGGATCCCAATACCAGACTAGCAAAAGATAACACTGCCTTGTTTTGGACTACTGGATGTATGTACTGGTAGTTGCTACTTACTACTTAAAATCAAATAATTAGTCAGAGCCATACCTAGTATAAAGCAACATTTCTCCAGTAAATTTTGTAGTAGTTAATAATAACTGGAGATCATCCCTAATTACTGTACATCTAGAGACATTTATTAGATTATGCAGTGCTTGTAAAAAAAAATGATAGAAAACTAATTGATGGCATGCAATATATTTTTTTCTGAAAGAAGAAGCACTAACTTACTGAGAAAACTGTTGTAATGGGTTGCATTAGCTGTTAATTCTTTAAAAAAAGATAAAGCAGCTATGAAGACAAAAGAGAAAATAAAGAACAGCAATGGGCATTATTTTTTCTCTTATTCACTTATGTCTAAAACGAACCAAAGATCTGATTATGCTTTGTTGAACTTCTTAATGAGTTGTTAATGTTACTGAGTCTATGCACATTTTTTACTATCTTTGCTGACAAAATTTCTCATATAAATCACATATAAGTCATAAAAATTTGTTCCTTTAAAATTTATGCTAAAAAGAGTGGAAAGAAAGAATTGTGTCTGAACAATGTCTACAAACTTGTGCCACTTTAGCAAATACTTAACAATGTTGTGTATTTTACCCTGTTTCTGACTCCTTCTAAGAAGATATGTATTTGATCTGTTCTTATTAGATTCACGAACAGTATTGGAAAAATGTCAAATTTACAAAGATAAATTTCATTTAGTTAGATACATAATCATTCATCTTAATTATGTCTGACATTTTCACCATTGTACAATCAGTTTCCCAGAAAAAGAGAAACTCACATTCTGTCTCCTTTAGGAATCCTTCATTGAAGGAGACTAGATTTTTCTGTTCTCTGAGGGGGATAACGGTGTAGATGAAACACAATGAAAAATAAAGAATAATGCTCATAGTCACTAAGAACAGGGAAATACTACACTGTCATGCCTGGTAACTCTTAGCAGTGATTTCTTGAAGGGTAGCAGACTATAGCAATTTAGCTATATATATATATATTTAGCAATAGATTAGCTATATACATAGATAGCACTAGATTAGCTACATATCATAGAAAAATAGAATCATAGAATGTTAGGGGTTGGAAGGGACCTAGAAAGATCATCTAGTCTAACCCCCCTGCCAGAGCAGGATCACCTAGACGAGGTCACACAGGAATGCATCCAGGTGGATATTCAGTGTCTCCAGAGTAGGAGACTCAACAGCGCCCCTAGGCAGCCTGTTCCAGTACTCCATGACCCTTATGGTAAAGAAGCTTTTCCTCAGGTTAATACTAAACTTCCTGTGGTCCAAATTGCTCCCATTCCCTCTTGTCCTAACACTGGATGACACTGAGAAGAGCCTGGCTCTCTCCTCCTGACACTCACCCTTAATATATTTGTAAACATTAATGAGGTCCCCTCTCAGTCTCCTCTTCTCCAGGCTGAAGAGACCCAGCTCTTACCCTTGTTCCTTACCACAAGGGTGGTGAAACACTGGAACAGGTTGCCTAGGAAGGTGGTTGAGGCCCCATTTCTGGAGGCATTCAAGGTGAGGCTTTACAGGGCTCTGGGCAACCTGATCTAGATGGGGATGTCCCTGCCCGCTGCAGGGGGGTTGGACTAGATGACCTCCAGAGGTCCCTTCCAACCCAAATGATTCTGTAATTCTGTGATTCTGTAAGTTTACTCTTAGAAATCATGTTCAGAATATCACAACAAAGCTATTGACTAGGATGATCATCTGTGAAGAAAGTAAAATATATTTCTATGTCTAAGGAAAAAATTACATTTCAGCTCGCTATGAAGCCAGAGCAATTCATCTGACAACAGACCAGAATTTGGTGCTTAGTTTGGGCTTTTTCAACCCCCAATAGTATTTTTATTTTTATTTTTAATTACAATTCTAATGAAAAATTTAATTCAGAAAAGTAATTATTTTGCTTGCTCCCTTGTCATCTGAATCTGTCATCTGACAATTGCTCAACATATTCATCACAAGGGGTCAAGCATGGGTAATGAAGCAGTTATGAGCTCGCTGGCAGCTACTATGCAAGCACTGCTGCTGAAATATAGTCCAACCCTCTGAATTTACTTGTCTATATCAGGACATTGAGTTTCTTCAAAGTCATTGTTGTAGCTGCATCATCATCATTTTCAATGCTCCTACAAATGTTTTCTCCTCAAATCCAACTATAAAGCCTTACTTTGTTTACATGTCAAGAGAAAGTTTTTGCTTCAAAGAGCATACGCATAAAGAGAAAGGGTAGAGAAAAAATTGTTGATGGACTTCTGGGATATCGAGGCACATTCATCTTTAACCTTTTGTTATTTCAGAATCACTCATCCTTTTAATAATCAACATTATGTTTTACATTTATCTTCCTGAGCAATTAAATTAAAAGAAACTTTCATCCTGAAGAAATATTAAGCAGGGAAAGATTAAGACAGATATTTTTCTTTCTCCTGGTCTGAAAGAAACCAGAAAACGACCCTGTTAGTGACCTCCCCCTTCCCCAAAAAGAAAGAAAATGCTGCACACTGGAGGTGAGTTAAAAAGAATAACTTTTTAACAGAGAAAAATATATAACAATGAAAATACAGAATGATATAAACCCTCCCAGTGCCCCCCCTCACACCACTGGCCACCCTCCACTCGCAGTAAAACCTGTTCGGGTGAAGTCCGATTAAGATGAGGTGGCAGGTGATATGGAGTACGGAGGAAACCCAGGTGGTGGATGAAGTGATGGGTGGGTGAGTGGAGAGGAGATGAATGGATCGTCCAGTCACCTGAGCGTGCTGCCACAAGATGGAGGAGAGCACGCTTTCTCCCTCTTGCCCTCTTCTCTGGAAGGGTAGGGGGCTCCCGGCATTCCCTGCAGCGGAAGCCCTGCCCTCCTGGTGGGCCATTCACGCTTCTGCCTTCCACACCATGGCTGCATCGCAGCTGTGTCACCACTTCTTCTACTGTCGCTTGCAGCTGCTCCAGGACTCATGGGTGCAGGCTGTCACTGCTGCCGCTGTTCTGGGGACTCACAGGTGCCAGCTACTGCTGCTTGCCGCTCCAGGGGCTGCTGCTGCCTGGCACCCACTTCTGGTAGCAGTCCCCTGCCTCTGTTGCTTGCCAGGGCTTGCTGGGGCTTGCCCCTGCCGGCACCCACTGCAGCCAGTGATCTCTGTCCAGGTCCTTCTGGATGACATCTTGCCCCTCCAACTTATTAACAGCATCCCAGGGCTTGGTGTCATCTGCAAGTTTGCTGATGGTGCACTCAGTGCTGCTGTCGATATCGTTTATAAAAATATTAAACAGTCCAGGCCCCAGTACAGAGCCCTGAGGGACACCACTTGTCACTGATCTCCAGCTGGACATCAAGCCATTAACCACTACCATCTGGATGTGACCATCCAGCCAGTTCCTTATCCACTGAACAGTCCACCCATCAAATCCATAGTTCTCTAACTTGGCCAGTAGAATGTTGTGGGGGACCGTGTCAAAGGCCTTGCAGAAGTCCAGATAGATTACATCCACAGGTCGTCCCTTGTCCACTGAGGTAGTCACAGTATCGTAGTATCTGTTTTTTTCCCAGGTTAAAACAAAGTTTAATTGAAGCTTTTTAAAATGGCCTAACTTACAAAGATATATATTTTAAATAATTGTCAAATTAAATACAATGGTTTAAAAGGTTTACATTGAATTGAAAGAATATTTTCATGGTTTTGCTTTCAGAAGTAGGTATATAAAGTATTTATTTCAGTTTGACTATCAAACTCAAAATGTTAGTGCACTCTTTTCCAGTGGACATTTGGTACTTCAGTGACTAAAGAGTAGACAGGAATTATGTCTTTTTCTTAAGCTGTTCAGGGATATTAAAAAGAAATAAATAAATGAACATATAACAGTTATTAAAAAAATCGTGTTAAGAACTGCAAGGCTTTGACATCATTCCCCAGAGCATTCTACCAATGAAACTGGCAGCTCGTGTTGTGTACAGATGTATGCTTTGCTGGATAAAAAAACTGGCTGGATGGCTGGGACTGAAGAGTTGTAATGAATGTAGTTAAATCCAGTTGGTGGTGTTCCCCAGGCCTCAGTACTGGGGACAATTCTGTGTCATACCTTTGTCAATGATCTGGATGAGGGCATCAAATGCACCCTCAGTATATTTGCAGATGACACCAAGTCGGGCAGGAGTGTTGATCTGCTTGGGGGTAGGAAACCTCTACAGAGGGATCTGGACAGGTTGGATGTATGGATCAAGGCCAACAGGACGAGGTTCAACAAGGCTAAGAGTCGGTCCTGCACTTGGGTCACAACAACCCCATACTATGCTACAGGGTGGGGGAAGAGTGAATGGAAAGGTGCCTGGCAGAAAAGAATCTGGACGTGCTGGTCGACAGTAGCTGAATACGAGCCAGCAGCGTGCCCAGGTGGCCAAGATGGCCAACAACATCCTGTCCTGTATTAGAAATAACATGGCCAGCAGGACTAGGGAAGTTATTGTCTCCTTGTACACTGGTGAGGCCACCACCAGTGAACTGAACTGTGTTCAGTTTTGAGCCCTTTACTACAAGAAAAATGTTGAGGTTCTGGTGTGTGTTCAAAGGGCAACAAAGCTGGTGAAGGGTCTAGAGCGTAAGTCTTATGAGGAGCGGCTGAGGGAACTTGGGTTGTTTAGTTTGGAGTAGAGAAGGCTGAGTCGAGAGACGTTCTCACTCTCTACAAGTACCTGAAAGGAGGTTGTAGCGAAGTGGGCATTGGTCCCTCCTCCCAACTAATAAATGATAGGATGAGAGGAAACAGCCTTAATCTGTTCCAGGAGAGATTTAGATTGAATATTAGGAAAAAATTATTCACTGAAAGAGTTGTGAGGCACTGGAAGAGGTTGTCAAGGGAAGTGATTGAGTCACCATCCCTGGAAGCATTTAAACAACATGTAGTTGCGGTGCTTAGCATCATGATTTAGTGCTGGACTTGGAGATGTTGGGTTTACAGGTAGACCTGATGGTTTTAAAGGTCTTTTTCAATATAAAAGGTTCTATAATTCTCCAGGCTTAACAGTCCCTGCTCACTCAGCCTGTCTCCCTATTGCAGATGCTCCTTTCATTACCTTTGTGGTCCTTTGCCAGACCATCTCCAGCATCTCCATATCTCTTTTGTACCGAGAAGTCCAGATCTGCACCCAGCACTCCAGATGTGTCTCACTAGTGCTGAGTAGAGGTGAAGGACCACCTCTTTTGACTGTCTGGCCAATGAGGCCATGGAGAGTTACTAAACAGATACAAATGACTTCTGACTTAATTAAGTAGATGAGGGCAAAGCCCACTATAGCAATGTAACTTATGATACTCATCACATCAGTGCTAACAGGAAGTCAAAATTTCACCTAGCACTCAGCCCAGAAATTTTTGATTCATTTACCAATTGTCAGTGTTAATTGGCATTTGAGATGTTACAGAGTGTTAGGGTTATCAGCAAGGCTAGCAAATGTGACTTGGAACTGATGAGAGAATTATTCTGTGAAGCAGAATCTGAAGCCCAGGCACTTTTTTGGTGCTGTTAGGCTTATGGTTTCACTTGATGATCTTAAAGGTCTTTTCCAGTCTGAATGATTATATGATTGTGTGATACGAAGATTCTATGAACTTGGACTGGAACTGCTGCTGGAAAACAAGACCTGTGAACTCCCCTGTGGCCAGGGATGCCTCCATCATTATCCACTTCCTCTGAAGACTGAGTGAATGATTCATATAATTTAAATGATTTTTCAAGCCTAGATATGATTTTTATGATGATACAGCAAACCATGTATTAAGATCAGACCTGACCTGTGGAGGGTCCAGGTGATTAAAAGTCATAAGTTAAGTTAGGTTCTAGGTTGTTCTAGAATTCATGTTGTATTATATATTTTGTGCTATGTACATATAGATTTTACTGTATTGACTCTGCTCTTAGAAATCTTGTGCCATTTTAATCATAATTCCTGTGCTATACTAATCATTAAATCCTGTTAAGAAAATAAAACTATCATTGTAGCTATAATCTAGTGTCTGCCAGGTATCCCTAAAAGAACTTGTCTGCCCCCCTCAATGTTTGATGACACCATAACAACAGAAAAAGGGACAAGTACCAGAAAAATTGTGTATGTAGTTTTGAACTGTTTCATTATCTGGGATGAGATACAAAAATTAGGGAATTTGGACTGTAAGCACTAACATAATTGCAACTGGTCTCAAAATTCTTTTATTGGCCTGTTAATACATTACTTAAACTAAAATAAGTGCTTGGATTTGTAGATGAGTCGTATTTCCTAAGTTGATGTAAACTTCTTGGTGTATTTGGGCTGAAACCCTTGCCTTTGAGACCTACCTGTTAAAATTTTAGTGTAACAAATGATAGAGGATATGGCTAGCCCTCCTGTGAGCTCTGATAAGGCTCTGTTTTCCTCTAAGTATTTTGATTAAAGTATGACAACTGATTTTAAGTAATTCATCATGTAGTACATCTATTTGTGAAGTACAAAGATGATGTAGGCTGTAATGTTCAATGCAATGTAATGCAATGCAAGGCAGAGGTCAGTCATAGAGAGCTACACAATTAGAGTTATAGTAGGAATAACATACAATAAAGGAGCATGTCACTGTGGTCTTCTCTGCTATCTAACACAGGGAAAGATGTGAAAAAAATAAAAAACAGAGCGAAGATTTTAAAAAAGAAAAAAAAACAACAAACAAACCTCAAACTTTTATCAGCTGTCTCCAGAGAAAAATGTCATGGTTTAAGCAGTGACAATTGAATGTGTCTTTGTTTCCCTAAGTTATCAAAGGACCATCATGGCTTGTCAGCTCAATAGCCATTACAATCTTTAATGGAAGAGGCAGAGCCAAATCTTCTAGATGGCTACTGTCTTTACAAGTGTGGAATTTCAGGACAAAATTTCTACTCTACTCTTATGGCCTTCTTATAACCAGGATTTGAATTCTACTCTTTAAATTTTTAATGTGGAAAAGTTTATTGCATCTAATGAAAAACAAGTTCTTCAAAAACAAACACAATATTTATAGTAATGAGTCTGTATCCTCCAGGTGGCCTGTGGTACCTGCGCAGGTATTCACCACTCAACCTGTGGGAAGTAACTGAGGTGCCTCAGTGGAAGATTCTGTGATGTTGATGAGCCACAGTGGATCATTATTTGATATTGACTCTTGTAGGATATCAACTCATGTCTAGAACATAGAGTTTTGCTGGCTTGGTTTTTTTTTTTTATGTATCTAGCATTAGGTTGAAGCAGTCATGTCAACCTCATTTTGGACTTTGTTCAGTGATCAGGAAGAGAAGACATATACAGAGATTACCTAATTTAATAATGCTTTCAAATGTATATAGATAAGAACATGACTCAGTAACAGCATTTTCTGTTATGTTCAGAGGCTGTATTTTCACCTCCTGCACATGATCTAGCTAGGATCAGTGCTGTCTTTGTAAAACTGCCTCAGAATTAGCATACTGCTCAATACTGAAAACTTTCACAGCTAAAATACATTGCTAGATGACAATATAAAATATTTATAATCAGCTGTCATCTTGATTTCAGTGGGACAGCTCACATCAAATAGATCTTGTAAGTGTTTAGGATCAGCCCCAGGCTCTGTCTCTAAACTTTTGTTAGGCATAATCAGTGTCTCACATGCAGAAACATTAAGAGGTTTTCAATTGCTGTAATGTGTGAAGCAGCATACATTATTTTTTAATGATGTTTATAGAATAAAATTAAGGCAAAGTTGTAAAACTAAAATTTAGATAAGCATTGAACAGATTGCTCAAGGAGATTATGGAATCTCCATGACTGAAGGCTATTAAGAATAGATAACACAAACAAACTTTGGTATAGTTGATTTTATCCTAGAATGAGAGGACGGACTACATAGCTTCTTGAGGTCCTTCTAAGAGATAATCATTATGATTCTGATATGCCTATGGAAAGAAGCAAAGAAATATAAAGCACTTGTTGCTTCCCTGACAGGGCTGCAAACTTGCAGGCTGCAGGATGTTGAGAAGAACAATGTCTCTGGGTCAGCAAGTTGTCACGAAGAAGCAAATAACTATCACAGCTATAATTCAGTTGCAGGCAGCTTCTTCTCTAGAGCATGAAAGAAACAGAAAACATATTGCAGTTCTGAATTAAAACTAATTCTGTAGCCAAGTCCTTACCTCTAGACATATCCTCATTCCTGAAAGAAACTTTAATTTTGCAGTCTATCCCCTAGACAGTGTACAAGAGGATTCAGGATACATTAAATAATGTTATATATTGCCTTGTAAAAGATGACAGTAGATATATCTGAAACCAGATTTATGGAGATGGATCATTAGGAATTAGGGTATGTACAGAGTGTGTCAGGTATGGTTATCATAAGGTGAAATGCCTCCTAAAATTGTTAAGTAAGGCCATGACTAAACAGTGTATGTCCAAAAGGGTTATGGAAATAAGGAGAGAAATTGTAGAAGCTTTGGCAGACATTTTTATACACTTCTGCTCTTCAAAACAGATCAAGTGAAATCTGAGAGGACTGGAGAGTAGCCAACATAATGCCATTATTTTAAAATGGCCTAAGGAGAGACAAGGGAGGTAAAGACTCACTAACTCATTGGAATTCTCAGAGGATATGGCTGTCAACCTAGACAAAGAAGATATGCACATCGTGTGTGCTTTCAGAAAATGTTCAGCAAAATTCTGCACTATAGCAAAGTCAAGAAATGAATTCAAAGCAGACCAATTAAACTGAATGGAGTAAAGCAGCTATAATAAATGCATGCTGAAAATAGAAAATAAAGTTAATGAGGATGTTTTTGACCAAGGCAGCTGTTTAAAAAATGTATAAATGGGAAGTGACACGGCTAGACTGCTAACTGCACTTCTTCTTTCAAAGACTCTTCCCAAAGGAGGTTACTTGCTTGAGATTGACTTGTTAATGTAGCTCCTTTCAAGTTTGACATGTTTGTAACACCATTGTTCTAGTGCTGTCAGAGTTCCCTCTGCCATACTGCCCTTGTTCACTTTGTTAAAACAGGTGAATTTTCATACTCACAGAAATATTTTCCCAACATTCTCAGAAGAGAATTACACTTTATTTGTACCATGGAGAACTGCAGCATAAGATTTCCACACTGCCTCATGAGATTGAGGGTGGAAAATACCCACTTACATATCTACTCTCATTAATTCCATTTCAACTTTATTGATACTACTAGGAACAGAACAATTTTATGGGTAAGGGCCATGTCATTAGCTGAGGTCAAAAAGAAGCATAGCAAATGAACATATTCCAATGAATTTTTCTCTAGCAATAACCTTTGGCAATAAGTCAACATAGATTTAGAGAAGAAAGAAAGAAAGACTCTGAATCTGATTGATAATTCCCTGAGCCATCCAGTCCTACTATGATTGTTATTTACATTTCTAGACTGCTTTTAAAGGTAGAAGAGATAAGTAAAAAAAACTCCAGGGGGATATTCCAAAGGATTTTACAACTAGAGTTAGTATCACCAGCCTTGCTTATCAAATATACTAGTAACAAAGAAAAGAATTCGTTACTTACTCAGTGTCTTCCATAAGATTAATGTGGGACTGTATAAAATATTCTTAGTCAGATTTGAGGTGATGTTTGTACAGTCAGAATACAGTAAGAATTATTTTTAAATAACTAAACCCTCTTTTTTGATGTCTTGTTTTATTCAGTAAGTGGAGGACACCAGCACAGCAGAAATTTATTCATGTTACTTATCTTTAACTGTCAAGATATCATATGGTGCTGGGCATAGTTGGCAAGCTGTTGGCAGTGGAGAGGCTGCAGGGTGGCCTCTGTGAGGAGAGGCTGAGGCTGCTCTATGCCTGTCCACAGGGCACAGCTGAGCTCAGCAAGCAAGGTGGTTGTGTCTCTGGGAAACTGTATTGATAAAGTGAGAAAATACCATAGAGAGAAAAGGAAGGAACAAAAAGTGTGAGAAACAGCCCTGCAGATGCCAAAGTCAGAGGAGGAGGGGCAGGAGATACTCCAGGTACTGAAGCAGAGATTCAGCTGTAACCTGTGGAGAAGACAACAGTAGAGCAAATATCTACCCACAGCCTGCGGTGCACCCCACAACAGAGGAGGCAGATAATTCCTGAAGGACTGCAGCCAATGGAGAGCCTGATCTATAGCAGGGAGAAAGTATGAGGAGAAAGAAGCAGTAGAGATGACCTGTTATGGACTGTTTGTTGTGTGTCAAATGAGTGGGGGAGGAAGTAGAGGAGCTGGGAATGAAAGAGTTGATCCTGGAGAAAAAATGTTAGGGGGAAACCGTTGTTCCATTTTGTCTTTGCTTCTTATTACACAAATTTCTGTTAGCTGACAAGAAATTAAATTAATTTTCCACAATTTGAGACTATTTTGCCCATGATAATAAATGGTAAGTGATTTTCCCATCTTTATCTGAAGTTTTTGCATCTTATTTTCTCCCTGGACATCTTTGAGAGAGGATCTGCGTAAAGCTTTGGTAACCAGTCAAGGTTGACCCACCACATATATACACAGCTTAAAGTGAACTTCTACTGGTAAGAGAGAAGTAACTCTGACTGACTACATGAGCAGGCAGGAGAAATTAATGCACTTCTATCTCTTCTTTTTTTCACTAGCTAGACAATTTATAATGTCTAAGAGTAGGTAAGATGAATTCATCTGTGGTTGTCACAATAAAGGTCAGAAAAGGAACAGAAATAGAATTAGCAAAAATAAAAATTTTTACTTAGGTACTTTCTATTGGTTAGATATGGTGTTATTTTCCTGTATGTGACAAATCATAGAATCCTAGAATGGCCAGGTTGGAAGGGACCCTAAAGATCATCTAGTTCCAACCTCCCCACACTGAGCAGGGATGCCAATCACTAGACCAGATCATGAAATGTCATAGGATAAAATAAATTAAGATAATTGTGCCAGGTATTGCATTCAGTCAGAGAACATATGCTACATACAAGACTTCAGGGAACCCTGACAAACATAACAATATCATCTTCATTGAAATGGAAGCACTGGAGTGCAAAAAAGGCATTAAAAGACAGAATTACCCTAGAGAGTTACTTTAGGTATTTTTGTTTGTTTTTTTTTCATCTGTAAAATAAATAAATACTTGTGTTGTTGAATTGTACAGGAAGAACCAGTAAAGGGACTGTATAAAACATAAACCACGTATTTCATTAATTATAAATTACATTAATTCATATATATATAAGACAGTTTAAAGTATGGAATTCCTATATACTGGCTGTGCCCATGAATATTTTGAGTTGGAGCTTAGACTTCTCAGTTATTTCAGTGGCAGGTGTAAGGGTTATTATCCAGCAAAAGGTCCATGTGAGCTATAAATAACTTCAGTATCTTAATAACCCCCATGAAGCATTAAAAGACACAAGCCTGCTATAGCAGGCTGTTCTACAATGTCAAGTCACCCTCTCCTATCACCTTTCTTAAATCTTATCTTCAGTATACCTTAGATGTCTACTTAAATCATCCTGAACATCAGCACTCACGCACAAGGCCAGCCCATCATCTGAATGTGAAATGGAACATCTCCCACAGTTCTTACAGGTCAGATGTGAATGACAGAGGAAGTTGGAGATGTATCTATTGTCTAAGTCTTTCAATTCCTGCTTTAGCAGTGCAATTCAAAGGTTTGGCTGGTCATCTGTTAGTCACACTTAGCTCCTCCAAAGTATGTCGGCCTCTTCAAAATATTCACACAACTTGACAGAAGATTCACCCTTTATTTAAACAAACAACAAATAAAAGTACTAGCAGGTAACTAATCAAATGGAAAGATAAAGAGTTCAGTCATCCAGAGACTTCAATCCAAAGATCACTAGTAATGGCTTTCCTTATGTGTGTATATATATATATATATTGCCTTATATATAATTAAAGTCATACATTTCCTCTTAGATGAGTTTTCTATCACAAAGTGTCATCTTTTTCATCTTTCTTCCAAAACCTTGCTGCAATTACATACCTGGAAGACAGTATCCTAATCACTATTTGTTGCTTTTAAAAACTGTAAGTAAGTAACAGCAAGTAGCTGGTTGTTTAAATGGATGAGGTCAATAAGGAGTTCAGCATATTTGGCATTCATGTCCTACCAGCATATACACCTTATGTTTCACACAGTGCTACAAAACAGATTTTAATATTTTTTTTAACTTGGACTAAAAATTGAAAACAGCCTTCTTGTCTTTTAAGCAGAGCTGTCTGTAGCACAGGTGTCAAATGAATGCATCATTTCATAACACACCTGCCCTCCACGAAGAACATTTTATGTAACTACCTCAATATTTTATTCATATTCTTTTCTTTTGAGGGCACAGCTATCCAAAAACTTTTTGTAATCAAATAAGCTGTATCAAGTAAAAACAATATGCTTACCTAAAATCAGTAATATATGAGAAGATTGATCTAACTACTAAAAATGAAAGGATCTGCACAATAATGTGGTTGCTGTGAAGAGGAGAAACAGGCAGACATAAAACAATACTACAGAAGAGAAAGAAATCAATCCAGAAAATTCTGGGAAGAGCGGAGCAGTCTCATAGTTAAGCTTAATAAGTTGCTTTTAAATATAAAACTACTTTTAATTAAACTTTACATTAAGAAATCTTTTCAGTAATTACAGATATTCACAAAGAACAGAGACTACACATTTCTTCAGTAAATAATCATTGAACTAACTAATTTTAGGGACATTAGAGAGCAAAGAGCTAAGAAGTGAAAATGAACTTGTATTAAGAACAATGGAACAAATTAAAATAAAGCCAAAGAAAAAGTTTGATAAGATCTTTGAGAACATAGAGTAACAGAGTTTGATTTTTCACGGATGTTTGGAGCTTACTAAAGATAAATATAATAACAGTATCAAGGTATTCTACTGCAATGGGATAGATTTGTCTTATTTCTGTGTTCCATTCTTTTTAAAATGAGAGTTACTAGGTAAAGTGAACTTCTCCAAATGCAAGGGGAGATTGATTCTGCTGGAAAAGGAATATACAACCTGGGGGGGGAAAAGAACCAGAACTAGCAAGATATGGACAAGTAAAAGTATCACAGCAAGAGCCCAAGTTGCTTGCAAACAGAGAGATTACTGAAAGAAGTAGAGAAAATGCACTTAAGTCATAAGGATGGGAGAAAACTGGAGTTTCAGGATTGATAGAAGATCATTTTTGAAATTTCAACTTGTCAGGAAGATATTTGTTATAAGATGGACAAACTGAAAACTTTATACCTCCGCTTGCAATTAGGAAAATTATGCCTGTAAGTTTAATTTAAGTAAGACTCAAAATCCTGGACTATAGAGAAGATTTATAGAAGATAATACATGGTTGTATATAGAAACTGGGAAAAAGTGTAATACAAGTTTGTTGAAGTGAGTTATGACATTAATATCACAACATTCTTCAATAAAAAGATTTTTTTCCAGGGGAAAAGAAAAAGGAAGTCAATAAACACCATCAACATGAGCTTCAATAAAGTGTTTAATGTTGCACAACATAGGAAATGCCAAATTTATGTGAGGATAAAGGCCAGAGATTAATAGAGGAATTATAAGATGAATAAGCAGCATTTAACAGACAGGATGCAAAAGCATAATAATAAAAAGGAAAAGTATTAAAGTGGTTACTAACAGATCAAAGATCAGCCCAAGGATAACTCTTATTTAATAATTTCATTAGTCATCTTTGCATGGATATTAGAAACATAATAATGAAGTTTGCAGAAGACAGTATGTTCAAAACAACATCAAGCAGAGGTTAAGAATATTATTGAAAGAATTTGATGACCTTGAGAACTGCAGTAATAGAAATGAAATGAAATGTGTGTAGCACAGATGTAAAGTTACAGACTTTGTTGTTAATAAGAAAAAGTTTTTGTCAGTAGAATTTTCAGCTGAAAATTGAGACGGAAGAGAGGGACAAGAGTTTGATCATAGGATGTGTATGAATTGCCAGTATTTTCTATCTGTGAAAGAGAAATGCAGGTTTAAGATGCATCTGTTGATAATATTTTCACTAGAATTAAGTAAATATTACTTCTATTATATATATTAATCAAGGTATAGTCCTAGTCAACCAGATACAAAGAAGCCAAAGCAAATCAAGCAGGGGAAAAAGATAATGTTATCAAGGCAATTTAAACTGTTTTTCATAAAAGAAGAAAAACTTGGTTCATTTAACCTTGAAAAAGGAATCTAGTAATTGTAGGTATGCCACACAAAGTTAAGATAATCATTTAAAGCAAAATCAAACAGTGCAAACCCCAAGAAAACAAACAAACAAAAAAAAACAACAACCAAAACTCAGCTGCTTTTAACACAGATATTTCTGTGATTATGGAAAATATAATAGTTCTTAATGTGCAGCAGGAATGCTAATCAGGTTTATGTGCTATATGGAATTTATAAGAATATTTTAAGCCACAGCTTAAGCTTTAAGTGATAGAAGTATCCATGTAGAGAATTTAGGTAGGAGATCAGAAATGCACAAACTTTTAGCTACTCTGCAATGAATTCCAGTCAAACCAGGTGTATTAAATAAGCTTCAATTGAAAGAGCTTTTTTAGAGTGTGTTCAGTGAACTTCAAATTTTTCATTGATGAATACACCATTTTAAATTCACTTCATTTTGCTTTATATTTATTTCGAAAAGAAAGTTAGAGAGGTAAGTAAACAAGATATGTAAAGATTTTATGAACAGAGCCATAAAGAAGGTCTGTAGGGGAAAGAGTCATCTCAAGCCAGTTTATAGACATAAAATTATTCCTTTGCTAAAATTATTCAAAATGGTAAGCAATGCATTATTAACTGTATTCTGCTGGGTGCTACATAAAAACATTCTTCTAGCAGAAATAATGTTACCCAAAACACAGCAGTCTATAAATTGCAGCCAGCTTTGTGAATGGCTATCTGATTTGGGAAACATGAAACCATGCTGCATTGAGTTATTTTTTCTTTTTATGAGTTTGCTAAAAAACAACTGTGTGAAAAATACAGGTAGAAATAAACTGAGTCATAATGGCATAATTTGGTGGGATCATCAAAGCACCCAAAAATTATAGGGGGAGAAGACAAAGTCAGAATATAGCATACTGCTAAGTCTTGCAACTCTTAAAGAATGTCAGGGGATCTCAGTATAGGTTTTTTGGGGGAATGTCAAATACATTATTCACATAATAGTCTCCTGCTTGAATGTATGGAGAATCTTTAGCCAATTTAGGTGCTGTATTACCTCCTCTGATTCTTAAAGGAAAGGGAAAACTGTTGTGGGAATAAGGTATCTTTGGGGGAACTCTATTTCCTTTTTGATTTCATTCTGTCAAAATAGCTTTCCCTCAACTTGCAGAATCAGGACGATTGATGTATCCTTCTGAACTAAACAGAATAGATATGTCTAAGAGGTTAGAGTCTGAAAGAGAGCATTGGACAAAGGATTCAAATGAAAGCTGGATGTATATTAAAGCAGATAGATGGGCACTGGAAAAAAAAAAGGCATGATAGACTTGTTTTATAGATTTCCCAAGTAGATATGGTACCAGGGTGATTTTTTAAATATATATATCTATATAAAATAAATTCTAAAAAAAGAAACAGAAAAAGGAAGAACACGCACAGAATTCTGTTAACTATTTACTGTATGTTTTCTCTATCTTCTGAATTAAATCATAGACATAGCTTTGTTTTGAAGATACATTTTTGAATGTATAATCCTCTCAGGAGAAAAGACCAGTAAAAATCAGCTAGCCTGCTGAGAAGATCACTGCAAGATAAGATCTGGGACTAGGCATCTCCTGTGCTAGGGAATTCTGAGGCTGAGTTTGAGCTGCTGGAGTTGTGGATAAAAAGAGGAGCAGGAATAAGCCTTCTAGATCTATCTGTCTATCTATCTATCTATCTATCTTAAGTCAGTCCTACTGTCCAAGACAAAACTATCTCCAGCAGTCATAATTCTGCACCTATATATAATATGTGTTGTAAACACGCTCATCTGATTGAATGTACATGGTTCATCTCTGAGTTAGCCAGCATAGCTTCCTTTGTGTATATATTTCAACCTGAAAGCAGAGATATAAATCACATTAACCATATCTTAAAAACAGGAATTATATTACTTGACTGCAGAAAGACTACAGAGTGATGAATTCCAATATAAGTGTTTATATTTAGTTGTGTCAGTCCCACTGCTGTTTCAGACCTTGAAAAGCCCAGTATTTTTCTAAAACATATACAATCATATTTCTCAGTTAGTACTATGAAGAGTTATGATTTTAATTCTAATAATCTCTGCTTCAGCTCTTATATAAAACAGTGTAATTAGCATTTTATTTAGTAATTCCAGTATGACAACTAAAAATTTTAATGTCTGTCAATATTGGGATGGAATTAGCAATGCAGTAGTTATAACCTTGGATAAGCATATGCATAGTGCTCCACTTAGCATATTCATATAAACATAAATAGAAGTAATAACAAAGCTTACATCTTTTTATTATATGTTGATTTTTCATATTGAAAACTCTAAAGAAACTTGAAAAATGTTTCTATGCTTTCTTTCTTTTTCAATGAGTTGTTTGAAACAACTCATGATATTGTTTTTTATCCTTTTGCTTGTTCACCTGAAACACTGCTGGTGCCACTATTGCTTCAAGCTCTTTAAAAGTAATGGTTGAGGGCCAGAAGAGCAAAGGCAAGGACAAAACACTATTGCTTCAGGGCTCTATTCAATTCTCTTTAATCAGGCAGAGCTGCCACTGAAATCAGTGACAGCTTTGCTTGAATAAGAAGAGACGAATAGGGACTTCAGTACTTCTAGTGTGTAACTTAACAATTTGCCCTACATGGCAGGAAAGGACTACCAAAGCAAGAACTGTTTCTCTCTGTTAGAAAATATTCTTTGTGTCCTTTTTCTCTGGAATTGAAATAAAATTATATCCTTTTTTTTGTGAAACGTGTTCTTTTCTCTCTTAATCCTCTCCACATATACAAGCATGGTTGATGGGCCAGAAGGGTGGGATGCCATCCAGAGGGACCATAACAAACTCAAAGAGTGGGCCCATGAGAATCAAATGAAGTTTAATAAGTCAAAATGTAAGGTCCTGCATCAGGGTAGGAGTAATCCTAGATATGAGTACAGATTGGGTCGATTATAGTGTAACTGGAGGCCTGTGACTAGTGGTGTGCCCCAGGGGTCAGTGCTGGGTCCAGTACTGTTCAATATATTCATCAATGGCCTGGATGAAGGCGTAGAGTGTACCCTCAGCAAGTTTGCTGATGATACCAAGCTTGGAGGAGTGGCTGGCACACCAGAAGGCTGTGCTGCTATCCAGCATGACCTGGACAGGCTAGAGAGATGGGCAGGGAGAAACTTAATGCAATTTAACAAGGGTAAGTGTAAAGTACTATATCTGGGAAAGAACAACCCCATGCATCAGTACAGACTAGGAACTGATGTGTTAGAGAACAGCCCTGGGGAAAAAGATC
>VWZO01012167.1:7804-23303 GCA_013396975.1 Bucco capensis
TCCACTGAACAGTCCACCCATCAAATCCATAGCTCTCTAACTTGGCCAACAGAATGTTGTGGGGGACTGTGTCAAAGGCCTTGCACAAGTCCAGATAGATCACATCCACAGGTTGCCCCTTGTCCACTGAGGTAGTCACAGTATCGTAGAAAGCCACTAGGTTTGTCAGACAGGATCTGCCCTTAGTAATATATGAAAAGGTATGTAGGAGGATTGTAGGAGGATTGTTTCCTAACATGGTTCTGGGAGGATAACAAAGGGAACACTGAGTATTTTACCAAAAGCAGAAGAAAAATAGGAAGGTCTCAGTGCAGTGCTTTAAACCAGGACATCGTAATATCTGCAGGCTGGAGAGGTGAGAGGAAGTCAGAGCAGTATAAGACTAGTTGAGGAGGGCTAAATACAGAAATTCCTAAATGAGATTTCATGGTTTGAGCAGCATCAACATTCAGACTGAATGATTCAAGTATTACCTTTGGCTCAAAATTGTTTTGATCCTATTAATTTGTAAACATAGCTATGCAGAGTTAAAATAGCAACTTCCTGTTTTTAGGAGACATGAAACTATGCAACTTGCACTGCAAATGCAATACTGTTTTAAAATAGCTAATTGTCAGCTTGCTTTATCATTTCAATACATCTACCTGCTCTCAACTAATTCTTCATCCCCCTGTAAACAGAGCTCTATGTGTTCCAATTACTCTCCTACATAAAGAGCAACTCCACCACCTCCCCTTGTTGGCCTGTATTTCTTAAAAGTATGCAGCCATACATGAGGGCATTCCAGTAATCTGACCTGTACCACCATGTCTCTGTAACTGTGATTGAGATCATGGCCCTATGACTGCACACAGATCTCTAGTTCTTCCTGTTTATTCCCCATGCTGCATTCATTGGTGTACAGACATTTCAGAGTCATAATCGGGCATGCAGGTTTCCTTGGAAGGATACAACAGCCATAGCCACACTCTCCCTTGAGTTGGTTTGCCTTCTGGTTCTCATCTTGGAAGGCAGCTAAGGTAGCTTTTAACCATGTTGAGATACTCAGATCAATA
This sequence comes from Bucco capensis, assembly GCA_013396975.1. Taxonomy (NCBI): domain Eukaryota; kingdom Metazoa; phylum Chordata; class Aves; order Piciformes; family Bucconidae; genus Bucco; species Bucco capensis. Next base: position 8,860 of record VWZO01012167.1, read on the forward strand.
AGGACTAAATCCAAATAACATTCTGTAAAATGGCTCTCCATTTAAGTTCTCCTCCTTCATTTACACAATGGGTGTAAATCAGAATTAGGGTTACTCTTTATAGACTTTTCTGTGCTGATGGTCTGGGTAGGTGCCAAACAGCCTATAGAAATGTGTGCAAGGGTAAATACAGGCTTGGTTATTCCTGTCCTCAGATGGTCAGTAAAGCTTTCAGAACAGAGCCGCAGCAGTCACTAAAGGTTTGCAGCAAGTGTAGGCTTGAATGACACATGACTTGTTCAAACAATTCATGTGGATTCACTTTTTATCACAGTGGTAGTGTGCTTCAGTTTAGGAGCTTGACAAACAGTATGGGGACAATACTTCTAATCCCCCTCGTTTAATTCTCTAGTGACAGTTAGTTATATACCCTGTCTACACCTCTGAGAGGATGCTACTGGAAGCTGGAATCAGGCATGGTCCTACAAGCCAGCTGCTAAGTGGTTTGAAAGGATTGCAGGCAAGTACATCTCTTTCTGCCTTTCAAGTCTTGTCTAACCTACAGGACAGTGAAGTGTGTCTACAGAGCACCATGGGAACTTGACATGCCAGGGCATGGTATATGTGCCACTTAAAATCTGCCTAGGCCCAACCCAAGATTACTTAACTGGTACATGGGCTCCATGCCAACCACCTGAATAATCGCAGGCATGGCTTAACAAATAATTTTATAAAAGAAACTTATTTTCTTTTCTACTCTAGAGGTTTACAGAACAGCTATTGAAGTTATAGATAACAGAAACCTCATTGACACAATACCTTTAGATGCCAAAGGAGCTTTATAATTACATTATGAAAGGCTGTGCTGGAAGCAAGAAGGGAGAAAGTCTTTCTGGCAAACAGAAATGTGTGGGAGGGGAACAACTGTTACAGTTGGATGTGGGCATCTTCAGCAAATCCAAAAATCATCAGAATATTTTGCTTTACAACTCATCCCTGAGCCTCAAATCAGAGACTTCTGCCTCCCCGTCTTTGCCGTCAAGCCCATTACTGCCACTGGCAACATTTGAGACTACAGAAAGGATAAGGAGACAATAGTTGCTTGCATGATCTTCTGTGGTCATTACTTCTGACCCAGCCTTAGCACTCAGGTACATGCTGATATCAAAGACCTGAAAGGCAGGAACAGATTAATCTTGATTCAATGCTGCTGTCATGGGCATCTATGAACAAATGATCCTTTCTTACTCAGCTATCTATCTGTTCCTGCATGTGCTGCGCTCCTGCTGTAGCCTCATCTACATTAGTGGTTCAGGCATACAGGGACCATTGGCTGTCTCTGCTGCCAGCTAGCATGGGACAGCATGCATTTACACCATGCTCCTAGCTTCCAAAATAGTGAACCATACCCACACTGCCTGCTGGGAATAGTTCTGGACCATGCTGGAGTTCCAGCCCATACTTGGTTATTTTTATGGGGGTTGGTAACTGGGTTTGACATATAGAAGCATATATTTAATGCAGTGCTTTATTCACTAAATGATGAACCTGAGAGAAATAGATTTAGACATAGTGTAAAGAGGCATGATACAGTTGATTTTTGCTGATACCATCAACTTTTGAAGTGCATAAATTACCAGTTTGCAAGAAGCCTCTATTGGAAGTGCATCTTCTAGAAGAGAATGCCAGCAATTACCAGGCAGAGAAACCTATTGATGGATGTGTCCAGAGCTTTTCACTACACTTTTCATCTTGGACCACATAGTTTATCCACTTTTAAATTAATAGTTTACCTGTGTCCTCTTCGCATCTGAAATAAACTCATCCTTGTCAAACCCAAGCACCCAGCAACTTTTCCAGAAAAAACAGTGTCATTTTTCAGAAAACTCACAAATACATGAGAAGTAAGGCAATCATTTGTAATACTACTGATTTTACATTTAAGTAACTCAGACACGAAGTGGAATAATCAAACCCAGAAAGGACAAAGTTTTCTATGTTTGAGGAATTTCATCTTATTTATTTGGGGGGAAAAAAAGCACAACGTATTGATTTGAAAAAGGGGACTATACATGACATTGCGAACAGTCTATTTGTCAGCGGGTAGTGCATTTTTGAAAATTCAAAAGAGAGTACTGAACTTATGGTTGGTCTATTCAGGGATATTTACATATGCTTTTTGGAAAAATACAACCAGATCTTAAAAACACCTTCACTCCTTCCCTCCCTTCTTGCTGGACTCAGCTCTGCTTCAATTTCTCTACTTCCTCCCCCGCTGAGCAATGCAGGGGGATAGGAAACAGAGGTTGCCATCACTTCACACATTGTCTCTGCCATTCCTTCCTCCCTGAGGGGAGGACTGCTCACACTCTTCCTCTGCTTCAGTGTGGTGTCCCTCCAACCTAAGACAGTCCATGAACTTCTCCAAAGTAAGTCCATCTCCTGAGGCTGCAGCTCTTCATGAACTGCTCCAGCATGGGCATCTTTCACAGGATACAGTAGCTCAAGAGCAGACCACTCTGGCATGGGTCATTCCTGTATGGTGTATCCCACTGACAAACTATTCCAGTGCAGGCTTCCCTTGGAGTTGCAGCCTTCTTTGGGCACAGCCACCTGCTCTTGCATAGGGTCCTCCACTGGCTGCAGGTGGATATCTGCTCCACTGTAGACCTCTGCGAGTTATAGGGGTACAGCTGGTTTCACCATGGTCTTCACCACAGGCTGCAGGTGGGCATCAGCTCCACTGATAATGTGCGTGGGCTGCAGGAGGTCAGCCTGCTGTGTCACCACGGGCTGTAGAGGAAGCTCTGCTCCAACACACCTACCCCTCTCCTTCCTCACTGACCTTGATGTCCACATAGATGTTCCTCTCACATCCCCCTCCTCTCCAAGTACTTACTCCATGTGGGTTTTTTGGCCACTCTTAAGTATGTTGCTTCCACCGTTGCTGACTGGCTCACCCTTGGCCGGGGGGATCCAGTTTAGAGTCAGGGGAGCTTCTAGAATATCTAACAGCTCTAAAAATTAGAGAACTAATCCACTTCCAGTTTTGGTATTTTCTCCTGAAATGTAGATGGCAAAGCTGAAGCAGTTACTTTTAATGGAAACAGGGCAGGAAACCTCTGAGAATTTGCCACATATATACACTCAATTTCCAAAATTAATTCTATTGCCTTAAGAACTGGGGTGAGTTGTGACATAAACCTCTTATCTATTTTTTATTCTAAGTTATCACTAAATAAGTTTGTATTTCAAAGTGGTTGAGCATTTTTAGCCCATACTTTGTGTCTTTTCAGTGCCATACAGCACTAAAAATAAAAATCTGAGTCACTGTTAAATAGTGAAATAAGCCTACAAACTTCAGCAGTTAATCTTTAAATGGTTACTGTTATCCTCAATATGACCCAGAAAAATCTAGAATTTTCTCAGTGTTTCAAAGTGTCTCACCCTTTTATTTCAGTAAAACATCTCAATAATTGCAAGAGACCACATTGATTACCATAGAAACTATGAGTCTCCCCACATCATATAGTCAAATCAGCAAACTGAAAAAGAAAGATATTCTCTGCCTTGGATGGCAATTTTCAGAAATGCATGTCTTTAAGTTGGGTGGTGTAAACTTAATAGTAGTGACAAATTTTCTCTCTAATTGGGTATGGCTGGAAACTCCCCTTCAGCTCCACCCTTTGGGAACTTGCTTGTGCTGGGTAGAGGTCGAGTGACAGTCAGGAGGTAAGTACTAACTTAAAAATTCCTTTTTCTTAAAGCATTTGAGCAACTATTTATAATGAAGCTACTTGCAAATTTATTAGGGCATTTCCTGGGTTAATGTAAGTTCTCTGCTCTCTGTAGTTCATGTGCCAGGTAGACTAGGCATGGCTCGATAGTTACCAGCTGAAAGCTGCAGGAGAGAAAGCAAGAGAAAGACAATTTTTAACCAGGAAGTGGATCCTAGCAAGCAATTCTTCTGCAGTGTCTGGGCTAGAAATGTAGTTGTCTACGAGCTACAGCTGTCAGGTCCCTGTATAGTCAGTGGAGATACATTTGGTGGATCTAAAGATTGAGGAAACTTTACCAAAAACCAAGGAGTTTTTCTGTGTCAGAAGCTTAAGACAGTTAAAATCCACACACAGGTGACAGAATTGGTCTTAATTAAAAAAGAGAAGTTCATGACAGGTTTTTATTCAGCATTTGTCATTCTTCTCTCATAATATAATGCTGTATAGAATGTCTTCTTCATGTAAAATGATAAAATGACACCTAAGGCTTTTCACTCCCTCTGTTTTTGTCTGCAAACAATGAATTTTCCAAGAGGATTAAGTTTCATATTTTTTGTATTGCAGTCTTTGCCTTTTTCAGTTACAAGAAAAGTCTTGTTGACTCTAAGTTTCTGCACATTACAAATTGTAGCAATGTGTGTTGTAATGATATGGATGAAACACATCTGAGAAGTACGATAATGAAAGAGGCATTACTTACCTGTTGTGAACTAGATAAATAAGCTGCAATGTCATATAGTGAAAGCTAGTCACACAACTTGCAGAAAGTAATAAAACCACAATGTTAGAGGCAAAACGTTGTAATTAGTAACAGCTATTCACACTTTAAAACTGGAGGTGGTAATTTTCCCGATCATTTTTGTGTGATACTAACGTCTTTGTGAAGGGAGAATGATAGTCCAGTTTTTTCAGTAATTAGGGCAATGAAGCACAGGAAAATTAAGGCTGGTATTTGCAAGCACTTGTACTGAAGTGCCAGCACAAATAGCCTGGTTTGCTGCCCCTGTGTATGGAATAGCTTAATGCAGATGTGCTGTCTCTGCTGCACATTATTTTGCTCATGGCGTAGAGAGAGGTGGTGTACAGCAAGCTTCAGGCAGCCTCTGATGCACCAGTCCACTGGGCACACAGGTCCCTAGTGCCCTGTGGGATACTTTTGGAGGCATCTGAAGCCAATGCAGCTAAGTTCTAGTTCTGGCTTTGAGGGACACCTCAAGACTTCTTGAAAGGAGCAGTGAAACAGGCTATAGGCATTCAGTAAGAACACCAACAATGCTCAGCATGTTTCTTGGAATAAAGCGAAGATTACAAAATCATTTGCCCTTGCTTGAGGAAAGAAGTGGATGGCAGTTGAAGCTAGGCAAATGGCAAACAAAGCTAAACAAATTTCAGCGTAAAAGTAAAACCCTTTTCCCTTTTCCTCTTTTTGCCTCTTCAATGTGGATGGTGGCAGCTAGGGTGAGTATCTTCCCTGAAAATGTAGTAGGAATTTCAGTGGCTTAGTCTTAAAAATGCAGCAAGGTTCCCCCTGTAGCTTGGGATCTCATACCATTTCTTTAAACCTATCTGTTTGCTTATAAACATAAGCACTGGGGAAGAGGTCTGCCTATCTTTCATTTCCTAGCATTGACTGTGTGGTGTTATAAGATGCTGTTTTCTGCTTAATATTTTTCAGGGCACCAGCAGCTCAGAAGCATGTCAGGGAAGCCCAGGCTTACCTACTTTAATGGAAGGGGACGTATGGAGCCAGTACGATGGCTGTTGGCAGCAGCTGGTGTGGAGGTTAGTTGACAATTGGTATAGTGCTCCATATTGATGTTTTTCACTGGTCTCAGTAAGGAACAATTTAACATGCATGTGAAGGATAAACAGCTGCAAGAGGGTGGCTAGATTCATTTGGCCAGTGGCACTACATGTTTGTAACTACCCTATTTGGTGATTAATATTTGGGGTGAAAACTCAATGGAGCTTTGAGTTTATTGAACTAGTATCAGCCTCCTGAAGTAATTAATGAGTCAAAATCGGAATTTATTTAAAGGCTCTTAATGAATCCGAGATTTCCAGCTGTGCAAAACTATCTTAACTCAGTCTTCTTTAGTTTGCAGTTATAATACATATAAACAAAAGAGTCTTGTTAACTTATGTGCCCTGGGGTGGAGTTAGAAATAGTTGATTTACCTTGTGTGTAGAGAACAACGCAGTTGAAAATCTGGCCAATTATCTTTTACTTGGTTCATTTGTTCTGCACCTGGTTATGTGCAGTCACTTGAAGAAGAAAGATTTTCAAATATACTAACACTATTCTCTCTCCTTTTCCAGTTTGAAGAAACTTTTTTGGAAACACATGAGCAGTATGAAAAGTTAATCAAAGGTAAGAATCCCTACTCCTGAGGCTAGCCCTTTAAAAAATTGCTCTAATTTAGCTTAATTTGTGGATTAAAATTAGTTTATTTAAACCAGTGCAAACTTCAGGATGCACGCCTGGAATATTGAAATACTAGTTTTGGGTAACCTGTTCTTTCCAGTACCAAACAACTCTTATAAGCTAAAAGCTAAAAGCTTATAAGCTTCTGTGTCTGTTTTTATTGTAGTACATTAAACAGGGGTAGCAAACATTCCTAATTAATGCAACTTAATTATCTATGCTATTGAACTGTTAGCATGCTTCCTGGCACATTTTTGGTCTAGGGCAAATAGTAGTCCCCAAAGTGATTCCCAGGTACCATTTGTGAGTTGTCCCAGGCCAAGGGCCATTTCCAAGATGTCACTTAGATATGACCACCATGCTCTATAGGCAGAGAGCTGAATAGAGTAAATGTGGCCAGTCTGTGCCAGCTAGCCTGAGCTGTTGAGTTGGCTGGTGTAGATGTACCTGAATGTTGGTTCTAAACCTCAGACAGACAGCTGTATGAGACCAAGACAGTTAAATAGCAGCGGCCTGGCCAGACTTGCACCTGTTGGCCAGAGATTACTATCTTGGCTCTATCTTTGCAGCCATAGTTTGCTCAAGTTGCTATCTGGGTATCAATAGGCTTGGCTGGTCAGTGACGAGGTCTAGAAGACACAGACCGCATTCTGACAGCACAATGCAATCTGCAAAATGACTGACAAACTGCTTTTAATCCTGCATATATACTCTATACAGTGGTTATACAGAGTGGTTCTTACTGCAAAGCAGAGAGGAAGTGCACTGCTGGTCGTAAGAGAGCAATCTAATCCCTCTTTGCTGAAGATAGAAACAAACTGCATGTTCAGCTCACTCATTTTTGTCAAGGGCCGGAAAGTCAGATTTTGTTTTTCACTTCAACTTTCTGCTGAAAAATGTACTTGCAGACCTGTTACTGTTCCCATTGTACTGTGTTTCTGCTAGATAGATACTGGGTAATATCTCTTCCTTAAGCTGCAGAGATGTGTTCTGCAAAGACATGAAGATACATGATCTTTCTGTGAATGTTTACAAGAAAAAAACCACCAGCTGTTCCTTGCTGCAGAGACAACTACTTTGTGAATTTGAACTGTAAATTAATAATATAGAATGAGTGAAGATGTTTTTTAATTCTAGTGTAGCAAAGTAGCTCTATGGAGAAAAAAGCAGTCAGACATGCCTGTTAATATGAACCCTCATGTCTGAAAGAAGGATGCACTGAACAGATTAAAACTGAGCAATTAGAATAAATTATTAACTTTGAGCAATACAAAGTGGCAGCTGCCTAGTTGGATTTGTAGTTTTGCTGTGATTTTAACAGGGTGGGATTGTTCTCTGGGTGCCCTTAATCTGTAAACGGAGGAAGGAGTATCTCCAAAGACAGCGAATTAGTCCAGCAGAAAACTGGTATAGAAAAGAATAACTTTGCTATTCTGAATCTCTGTGTCATCTTAGCTCTCAGAGCTGCCTCACCAAAGTCTCAGATAAATGCTCCTACTAGCACCAGGAGAAAATGGGACTACAAATATGTATCTAAATAAGATTAAATTATTGTGGAATGACACTGAGTATAGGTCTGTAATGAAAATCTATGGGAACTCTCAAACTGTTGTCCCTGGAGTGACTGTGTAAAACTTATTTAAACAGCAAATGGTGTTATAGTCCCTGCTTCTAACTCTGTAGCTTCATCATGTTTAAACTGACCTGTCCTTTTCCTTTATCCCAGTAGCTCAGTCTTTCTGCAGTACTATCCCTCTCATTCTTTCTACTCGTGTATGTCCCTTACGTGGAACTGATCTGTATTCAAATTAATTTGATATATTTTTTTTTTTTAAATTCAGATTGAATGGAGATCTTTATTCTCCTGTAATCCCTTGGGTTGAAAGTGCTGGTTCAGGCTTTACTTGCCAGCATGAGGCAAGGTCTAGAAACACAAAAGAGCAGGCAGTACCAGCTCCCATCAGCCAGTGAAGCTCTGGCATTGCTGTAATGCAAGGGGCCCAGCTGCACTGTGTTGCAACCCAGCTATGAAAGTGTCATGCAGGCTAGTCAATATTTGGTCTTTCCTGTAGTTAGTTTACTGCATGGAGTTTTACAGTTAGGGCAAGACATCAGTGATTTCCTACACTGCAAAAGAAATGTGCTCAGTCTTCTGCTCTCCTGTAAAGCTAAGTAGTCTTAGAGGAACTAACTACCTTTCCCTCAACTTTCCACCTAGATGGAGTCCTGATGTTCCAGCAAGTGCCCCTAGTGGAGATCGATGGGATGAAGATGGTGCAGACCAGAGCAATCCTCAGCTACATAGCAGGGAAATACAATCTCTATGGGAAAGACTTGAAGGAGAGAGCCTTGTACTGTAACACCTCCTTTCATTTAACAAGCAATCTCTTGTGTGATAGCTGCATTATATATAATAAATTTAATCCTGTATATCCAGTAGAAAGGCATGAGGAAGACTTACACAAAAAAAAGCAGGGACTTTAGCTTTTGCTTAGGTTTTAACTACTGCTGCTGAAATGTTGCTAAACAGAAACAGGCTCTTAGTTCTTTTAAAAAATACTTCGCTTTAGTTTACGTTCACTTTTCGCTGTGAAAAATTGCACTAAGATGGTGATAGTCCTATAAATTACCTTAGTCAGTTGGAAAACAGATGAAATAACTTGTGTGTGTTCTTTTCTACTGTTTTGTCCCCACCAATAGGATTGACATGTATGTGGAAGGAATAACGGATCTCATGCAAATGATTTTGATGTTTCCTTTCTCTCCACCTGAGACAAAGGAGAAAAATCTTGACCTGATTAAGGAGAGGGCAACTAACAGGTACTTCCCAGTCTTTGAAAAGGTAAGTGACAGTGAGGATGTGTCTACAAAAATTGTATTTACAGTTATCAAAAAGTTTCCCCAAATTAAAAACATTTGTGGTGCAGGTCCAAATCCCCAGCTTTCTTGGCTCTCTCAAAGGGAAAATACATCAGTATGTTTTTTCTGTTTGTTAGTTTGTGTTGCCAGGGCTATGGTATTTGAAAATCTACAAAGCAAACAATGGAATATGTTCTCAGCTACACAACAAAACTTTTCACTAAATTAAAAGCAAGCAGGTATGATTTTTCTTTCTTGAGGATAGTTCCACACTTATTTGTTTAGAGCACATCTCTCTGATAAACTTAATTTTAGTTGGAACGTGCTTATTAGGAGAATGTAAAATCCCTTGCAAATAAATCAGGTAAAGAGATAAGGAGTACTTTAACATAACAACAGTCATAGTTTTCTGCACATCCTACTTTCAAAAATAACAAAACCCATATGACTCAGGCACCTGGCAACATTTCTTACTTCTGTAACTTTCATCTAGTTGTGATTGAAAAACAATAATAAAGGCAGAACATCCCAGAAGTTTTTATGACTACAATAACTAACACCCAAAGGCAGATATTTTCTTTGGTTAGCTATTGTAATTCTGCTTTTCTAAGTTTGCTTCCTAGTATTGACATTGGATATAACTTGAAATGAAATATCTAAATGGTAATTTTATAAATTGTCGGTTACTCTTTAGTTCCTCCAACATCCCTATTTCTAATTCAATGACTGTTACTAGTCTCCTTAAGCATGTGGTTTTGTCCTTGTTCCCAGTGCCTATTATCAATCATCATTACTGAGCGACCAAAGCTTGTAGTCTGTGTACTGCAAGAGTTTTGGGTTTTTTCCCACCAATAATTAAGTGATTTAGGCTTATAGCTTCCAGCTGAAAACACCACCATGAAATTTCAGATACAACGACTATTCAGCTATATAGTTGTGCTGTGAGCCTTAGCTGCCAAGCATCATGTGTCCCATTCTCATCTGCACACCACATTCTCTTGTATTCTACAGGTTTTGAAACAACATGGCCAAGATTTTCTCGTGGGCAACAAATTCAGCTGGGCAGATGTTCAGCTGATTGAAGCTATTTTAGCAGTGGAGGAGAAAATACCTGTTGTGCTGTTGGGTTTTCCTCAGTTACAGGTAATTTTGGTTTTGAGCACTCCTGTATTCAGGAGCTAGAGGGCAATCCTGAAGTGATCATCTCTCCATGCTCTGTAAATTAGGGATGTGGGCTCTCTGACCGTTTCTGTTGTATGTTTGCTTAACGTCAGTCACAAGAGGGAGCTGCTTTAGTTGGCTTGTTGTAAGACACTGTGCTCCTGATAAACTGTTCAGGTATGCCTATTCCTCTGAGTGCTATATGCCTCCTCAATAGAAACAAATTAATGTCATCCCAAAGGAATTGCTAATCCAGCCTGCTGTGTATTCATTTTCCTGCTTCCTGCCAGTAGACACTGCCTAATACTAGATAACAAATTAAGTCTGTGATACAGGTTGACGCATTAGAATAAGGTATAGTGTGCCATTCTCTGTACTGGCTGGTATTACAATTTGGGGATCCTGCATCTATCTTCTATGGTATGACTAGAAACTCAAGCCTTAGCATTAAGCCACAGTTTTCTTTCAATAATCGACTCAATACAATCAAGGATCAATTTTCTGTCTTTGTGCTATGTACATAGTCTGAAATCAAGTGGAAATGAGGCACTTCTGTTGTGAGACTTGACCAGAAAAGAGAAGCCTCCAGGCATGCAGCATGCTATAGAGTACACTGCACAGACATGCTTGGGACATGACCTGCAGGTGACATTAAAGTTGACGTGCGGTGGACTTAAGTAGTCCATGACTGAAAAAAAAAAGCCAATAGTGTTCAGTAGTCCTCCCACATGCCTGCAGTCTTGGTCATAAATCAATGTAGGCAATGAAAATTTGGGTTGAGTATGCAAGGGTTGTGGTCATGCTTCTTAGAGCTTACAGAACATTGAAGTGTGCACTTTGGCTTTGTTCCCATTAACAAAACAATTCACCATCAGACTACCACAGCAGGTTTTCTGCTTGGAACTGATAAAGAAAAGGGCTTTTTTTTTTTTAAACTACTTTTTAAACTATTTTAAAATTTAAATCCCAGCAGTTTAATCCTGAATTCACTATGACAGAATAAGACACTTCACACATGAAGTGGGCAGTAAAGTGTGTCAGATTTTATCCCATATGCAGTTTTGCAGCCTTGGATAATTCTTGCCTCTAGCTCCCATCTTCTAGCAAGAAACCTTAGTCACCAAGCATGAGCACAGTGCTATTGAAGCCATGCCTTGAATTATGCAGGGTTCCTTCACTGCCAGAAGAGAAAAAGTTCCTAAAATTAGTGGCTACTTATTTCAGTTTTTACTTCTTTTGCTCCTCCTTGTATTTCCCCCTTATATTTCAAGTGCCTGTAAGGACAAAGAAATTATGTTCATACATCTCTGGCAAGAGCTGGCTGTTCCTCTGTGAAGATAGCTTAGCCCCATTCCTAGAAAAGGTTCTTGAGTATGTAAGATTGCTCAGCTAACTATGTGGTGTCTAGCTGCTTGCAATCTGCCTCAGTAAGTCCTCTCTGTCTGTACAATGACATGTCCCAGGATCCTTGACTCATTTGCTTTTACACAGTTATCTCTTGCCACCTAATCCTAGTTCTGGCCTCTGGCCACTGCTCCAGAAGGGAATAGGTCTCCTTGAGGGGTTGTGTTATATCTGGCAGCCCTATGTAGGTATTTTGGCTACCCTGCTCTACAACACAGTACAAGAAGCCTCTACTGGACAGCTTAGCTGAGCCAAGGATGCCTCCAGCCTTCACTCATTCAATCTTAGAAATGCTGAAACAATGGGACAACAATGGCCGTGCTAGATGCAAACAGAGCTCAGATACTTACATGATTTCCATTTTTACTGTATTATGTTAACATATATCGTGATTTGCCCATATGGTCAATGACACCACCATCAGAATCAGCAAAGAAAAGAAAAAGGTCATGAGCTGCTTGCGCCCTGGTTCTACTGGATATTGGATTTTTGCCTTCAGTTTCTTTCAGGCAGCAGAGATACAGACTTTGTCTGCTCCAGTACTGCCTTCATTGATATGAACAGGCTTTTTGTAGCAGTTGGGTCCTTCAGTTAGACAGAAGACTGCACGAGATCTGAATGAATGTTAGCATCTCTTCTAGCTGCGGAGGGAAGCAGTTGTTCTGTGCATGGAGAACTGTTTATTACTGGAATGGCTAGAACTTCTCTCTCGTGTGTTGTTTTTATTTTTTAGGCTTTTAAAAACAGAATGAGAAATATGCCTACAATTAAGAAGTTCCTGCAGCCTGGTAGCCCAAGGAAACCCCCACCAGACGACCATTATGTAGAAACTGTGCTGAAGATTTTAAAGAAATGAATGTCTTGCTACCTTCAATAAGACCTAAAATAGTGGAGAGAAAACCCACCCAAACCCCAAACCAAAGGAAGTAGGAAGCTCAGTAAATCAGTGTCATTGTAGTTAAAACCTATAGTAATTAAAAAAACAACTCCAAAACTGAAATAAAGCATTCTGATTGTTCTGACAATGTGACAGCAGATTTTTTATTGCTATCAAACACTTGGGAACAAGAAAAGAAAAAAAGAGTATGGAAGCAAAAAAAAGTGTAGGATAGGGAATTTATTCACTTTGAAAAAGACTGATTCAGTGTTAGTATTTTCCGAATGTAACTTGTGGAATAAGATACTTTCTCAATGAAAATAGGCTTCAGAATAAGAGCTATGGAAGAGAAGAAAGTAAAGATTCACTGAATCACTTATCTTTTAAAGAAACACGCTTGTTTCAAGAGCAATTTTGGTAAGTAAGTACTCATATTACATTATTTTTACAGTACTGTGTGAGTGAAACTTCTGATTTAGTATGTTTCATCTGTTGTTACCAAAGCCAGATCTTTTTGGTTTCTCACACTCCCCAGGTCTTGTCTAAGAACCAGCTCTTACAATGTTCCATTGTCTTCTTCCTTTACCTTTTAAAAGTGATTCTTCCAGGCATCTTAGTTCCAGGTGCATTGGAGTACGTGCACTCCTTCATGTGATGAACCTCTTCAAAGGATGGGTAGGGCAGAGCCACTTCCTCAAACAGATGATGACTCAGGTTCAATATTTGTTCATGCTTCTTTCTGTGTATTCATCTGCCATTTTAGGGAATTCTCAGCTGCAGGGCACCACTCACCTTTGTGGCAATGTGATGGGATTAGTGACACCGAAGTGGACATATTTCCTCCCAGCGAGGCCTGTATGCGATGATGGAGGTGATCACAGAGTGGTAATTTAAAAGGGAGGAGTAGGGTCACAAATCATAGGGTCACAATATCATGGATGATATTACCAGTGTTTCACAGGTTACAAATATATTATCTCTTAAGAGCAAAGCATTGTGGAAGAAACATGCAGTCTGTTTTGCAGACTTGGGTAAGGGTGGTTTATTTCTACAGCTGTAGGACAGAACAGAGAGCAACAGAGATTCAGCCTCTAACAATATTAGGGCTTATATACATTTGCAGCAGACAATAACTGCCTTGTAAGGGGGCCTGATGTGTCAGAGTAGCATCAGCATAGAGGGGAAACTCTGTCCCAGCAGATGTAACCAAATCTGATGCTTAGCATTGCTATGAAGGAAGTACAAGTGCGTGTTTATACACACAATTCAAATAGTCAGTGCTAGCTGTATACTCAAGTGCACCTTTGTGCTTTAAGCATAAATGAAACCAGAGTAGAATATATACTTATGTTATTCATGCTTGTGTATGGTAGGGCCCTCCTGTAAAATTTTATTACTTCTGTAACTAAGATGTAAAAAAAAAAAAAAGTGTGTCCTTTAGTGTTCGCAAGGTAAACTAGAGTAAATCTACTGAAAATAAGAGTGCCAGAAAAATGCTAGAGTAGCCTATTTCATACAATCATAGAATCATCACGGTTGGGAAAGGACCTTCAAGATCATCAAGTCCAACCTATAGCCTTACACTACTGCTATCCCTAAACCATCCCTCCAAGTGTCATATCTACCCGTTTCTTGAAAACCTCCAGGGATGGTGATTCCACCACCTCCCTGGGCAGCCTGTTCCAACACCGCACCACTCTTCCAGTGAAGAAATTTTTCCTAATATCTAATCTAAACCTGCCCTGGTACAGCTTGAACCCATTCCCTCTGGTCCAATTGCTAATCACAAGGGAGAAGAGGCCAATACCCACCCCTCTACAACCTCCCTTCAGATAGTTGAAGACAGCAATAAGGTCTCCCCTCAGCCTCCTCTTCTCCAGGCTAAACAGTCCTAGCTCCCTGAGCCTCTCCTCATAAGGCCTGTTCTCCAGACCCCTGATCAGCCTAGTTGCCCTTCTCT